>CABHPP010141240.1:0-28426 GCA_902168425.1 Peromyscus attwateri
TTCCTTCCTTTATCTCCTTTTTTTGTTTTTTTTTTTTGGTGCGTAATGTTTCTTTTAAAACTAAGAATCCACAAGAAATTAATGAAAAAATGGGGAGTGGGTGGGAAACAGTATATATGGAGATATGAAGAGAAGCCAGGGTTTCAATATCTGTGTGAACATCTTGTGTTGACTGTCAGTGTCCTCCAGGCAACACAAATTATGAAGAGAACTTGAAGAGTGTTCATTGTGAAGTCTTTTTTTTCATTTTTATTTAGATTCGTTTATTTTATGTGCATGAATGCTTTGCTTGCATGCCTGCATTTGTGTGCACCACATGCATGCCTGGTGCCTAGGAGTTTAGAGTGCCACATCCCCTGGAATTGGAGTTACAGGTAGCTGTGAGCCGCCATGTGGGTGCTGGGAACTGAACCTGGGTCTCTACAAAAGCAACAAGTGCTCTCAACCTCTGAGCCATCTCCCGAGCCTTGTTTCCCAGGGATGAAGGAGCAGCTTCATCCTGCACACCCAAGGCTGCAGGTACCATAAGAATTGCAAGTGTCTCAAAGGATTGATGGGAGGGTTTTGGCTCCTGTGAGGTTATTCAGGGGAGTGCGCCATATAGGTGTCCAGCCCCATTTTTCTTAATAACGCTTTTCAAAGAGCAAAGATTTCAATCTATGAATGCTGATTTTTAGTTGTTTTCATAATTTACGCTGCATAATGAATTTACATTCATTCAACTGCTCTGACAGAATTAGCCCATGCTTACTAAACTATAAAGTTTAGAACATCCTACCCAAGGGCCTCGATCTTCGTTTGTTCTTTTACTCAAGAAATGGCTCCATGGCTGTCACTTACCATTCAATGAAGGAAAAATGAATATTATGGGGATCAAAGCTAGAAATATACTGTTGTAAAGAGTTCTCTACAAGCGGTGTAGGAGCAGAGTGGGATGATCGAGTCTTCCTAGCCCTCCCTTACCTGAAATAGCCCATCGTTAAACATGCTGACACTGGCCCAGCTCCTCCTGTCAAAGCCCTGCTCATCCCTGAAGGCACTTTCACATACGGCTTGTTAATTAAGACTCCTTCTTCTCTAGGATCTGGCAACCTGTGGACTATTTAACACTTGATTTTCGCCTGCCCTGGACACGTACTGTGTTCTAGATTGCCTGTTTCAGATCTAATGATGTTCCATGAAGGCACTAATCAAGATTTATATTTTTTTTCCTCCATATGGCACCTGTAGAGTGCTTTGCATGCAATGGACACCCCCTCGCCCCGAAATAAAAGGAAGGGACACAGAGGAAATACATATAAGGCTGACATCTAGAGGAAGGTGTGTGTATGAATGTGTATGAGTGTCCATATGTGTGAGTGTGTGTGTATGAGTGTGTGTTCTACACAATGAGAGCTAGAACCAAATGATGTTGTAAGGAAGCAGACTTTAGTTAAATATAGGAAGAGTTTGCTAATATTTGGAATTTTTTTTACAAAAAAAAATGGGTCCCCACGTCAGAGTAAAATCTCTCTCACTCAGTGTGCTCAACCAAAGCTAAATGTCTCAGTGTCTCTTACAAGATTACTATGGAAACAGTGCCAGCATTGACTATGGGTTAGACTAGATAAGCTGTCCATTTCCTCACTGTCTGAATATGCATTGACAGTCACCCATTGTCTGTACAGATCCTTGATTGTTCTAGAGTTCCTGTTCTGTATCCTTATTGCCTCAAGGATGGATTGCCCCAAAAGGCACTGACTAGTTCTAGCCGCCTCTCTCTTTTATGTTCACCAGTATCTTTCAGTTATCCTAAATGATTCAGAATATTTCATTGACAAGTTTAAGAAAGCAAACATGAGCCGCAGCAACCAATCAATCACAAGTTTACGCACAAGGATTTTTTGTTGTTGTTGTTGTTCAATTCTACCTGGCTCGGAGCCAGTCCGACTAGTGGCCAGCCCAGAGCTGTAAGCCAGACTACATTTCAATAGACGGTTAGGTAAGACTTTACAACTGTAGTGTAATGGTAGAGTAAACCACAGATTCTGATCATTCAAGTGTGAGGCTGAAACATTAAAAGGAGCCACTTCTCTTATAACAAACGCTTCCTGCAAGAAACCCTAGTGTGAGGCTAGCTAGTGCTGATGGGTGGGTTGTTTCTCGTGTGAATTCTGATGACAATTGTGCAATTCTCAGAGCCCCTGGAACTGGGTTACAGGTAATTGTGAGTCACTATGCAGGTGCTGGGAATCGAACCAGGGTCCTCTGGAAGAACAGCCATCTCTCCAGCTCCATTTTCTTAATACTACTTTTCAAAGAGCAAAAGATTCAACTATGAATTCTAACTTGTAGTTGTTTTCATAATTTATGATTGGCTCATTTAACTGCTCTGACAGAATTAGCCCATGCTTACTAAACTACAACTGTCTGTAAGTCTGTAAAACCAGTTCCAGATGATCCCCATGCCCTCTTCCAGCTTCTGTGGGTACCAGACATGCGCGTGGTTCACAGACATAAATACAGACAACGCACTGATAGACATAAAATAAAAATAATAATTAATATAAAGTAACTATTAACCAGCACTTTTCAGATGTGACAAAAATTTACAAGAAAAAAAGGCTACACCAGTTATCTGGTCGAGGCAGAATGGAGAGCTGGTGGGCATTGGCTGTGGAACAGGGAAACTCAGGAGTGGGGACAAATCTTCATGAAGGGCAGAAGACTTTTCTCACCCAGTTAGCTGCCACCCCGAACCTCCCTGTCCCGCTCTTTTAGTCCTCTCCATACTCTGCCCCCATAGGGTGTGGGAAGTGAGATTGGGTAGGATAAAGCAAACGAGAGGAGATGAGCATTAGTTTCTGGTCTGCTTCTCTTCTCTGTAAGAACAGGACAAGAGACGTCATTTCGCTCCATTGGGCCATCTGTGAGGTTGGAATGGGAGTCTTTGAGCATCTATGATTGGGGACAAGACTCTATTCTGCTGAGCTTTGAAAATAATTTTACTTTTGAACATATCTGATGCCTCAGACTTTCCTTTTCCTCACATATAACTGCTTACTTTAGACAGCTAAAACTTGGAACAGTTAGATTTCTGTAATAATCTGCCTGAAATCCACATTAACATAATTGTCCCTTTAGGATGAGGAAACAGAATCAGACTGGAAGAGAACAGGTCTGATTATTTAAAAATACTCCTTTAATCCTTCCATCCCAAAAGGATTTGTTACCAAAGCCCTGTTTTGGAAACATTAGACAGACCAGATCCAACCCGTGGCTGGAAGCCAGTCAGCAGCACTCATATCCCTCATGTTCACTCACTTGGGTTTCTTCCTGCCGGAAGAATGCTTCCCGCCGGAAGAATGCTTCCCAGAAACAACCGCTTTTCCTCAGTGTGGCAGGGAACTAGATTCAGACACCACCACATTGCGTTTAATGTATACTGGGGCTGGGGGAACATGGAAGACACCCACTCTGGCTTCCGTTAGAAGGGATATTCTGATCTAAAATAACTTAGAACTTAGTCTAGCCCGCTTTCAACAAGTCATGAAGTGAATGAGCATTAGAAAGCGAATGTCACCTTCTTTTAGGATTTTGGCAAGCTCTGTCAGAAGGAAAAAAACAAAAACAAGAAAAAACAAAAAACAAACAACAAAAAAACTTAGCCAGTGGTGGTGGCTCATGCCTTTTATCCCGGCACTCAGGAGGCAGAGGCCGGTGGATCTTTATGTGTTTGAGACCAACTTGGTCTACAGAGCTAGCCCAGGACAGCCAGGGCTACACAGTGAAACCCCTGTCTTTGAAAAAAAAAATGTGAATGTAAATGTGCTCTAAAAGGCAGATAGAAGGAGATTTGACACAGAAGAGGAAAAGGCAATGTAACTGTGGGAGTAGAGACTGAAGTTATATAACCACAGGTCAGAAGGCACAAAAGGCAAGAAAATGGATTCTTCCCCTAGATTTCACTGGACACAACCCAAGGTGTTGGTAGCTCTAGGGGAAGAATCCAACACCTTGGGTTGCGTCCAGTGAAACCCATTATCCAGCTCCAGCCTCGACACCCGTAGGAGAATAAGTGTGCGTTGGTTTACACCACATGAAGCACCAAGTCTGTGGTCTTTTGCTGCAGCAGCCGTAGGAAAATCATACAAGGATGATGAGATCAAGGAAGAGAGAAATCACGCTGGCTGTTTCAAGTAGGAAAGCATGAGAGGAGATGAAAGAGGGATGCGACCTCTTAGGGAGGAAGAAAGCGGGCGCTTTCAGCAGCCGCCTCCGTATATGGAGGAGGTCTTGATCATGAGAAAAGCGCGTTCTTCCTGTTGCTTCCATGTTTTGCTGTGCTTTCAAAATGAACCCATCCCTTCTTTTGGCCCCAAAGACTGGGAAAATACCTGCTTTTCAGATGAAACTCGTTTCTGATGAACTCTTCTTCTTTTTTTTTTTTTCTTTTGGAGTGGACCTACAGTTACTTGGGTTTTATACTAGGTATTTTACTGGAATTTATGTAAGAGCTTGGACTGTAGATGAGGTATTTAACCCCAAGAAAGCATTTTCAGTGGGCTCCCCATTATTGCAATAATGATTGAAAAGAGAGTGCCACATTTTTCAGTCATAGACTGCAATCATGTTGGATTATTACCATAAAGTCAAAATAGCAGAATACAGAGAGACATCCTAGGAGAAATCACATTTCAAGACTGAGTATATTCATCAGAGAATATACTTAGATGCTGTTGTGTTATTTGTTAACACCACAAAAGTTTATTTTTTTTTCCATAAGAAACTGGAAAGTTGTTTTTAGTCCTGTTTCAACAGATGGATGTACCCCTTTCTTGGGAGAAAGAAGGCCAGACATCTATGGCTTGTGCCCATCTCTACTCTCAGAGACCATATTTCCCAGTGAACCAGCCTGACCACAGCTTCTTGAAAACTTAAAAAAAGTCATAGGTAACATCATGCTGTGGGTCATGATTAGAACATGTCTCCCAAATGACACAGCAATGCATAGGTTTTGAAAGACCAAGAGAGTGAAGAGTCCACATGGGTTGGCAGACCGAGCCCAGTCTGTCTCATCACCAGAGATACAACATATGGCAAGGTGGTGAGCTGTTAAGATTCAGATACTGAAATCAGAAGCGCTAACAAGCAAAGTAGAGAGAAATAAAACATGGCATGGAGTGAAAGACATCATCGCTCGCCTTCTGGTGGGAAAGGCAGCGGAGTCGCCCTATTCCCCATCTTACAGGATGCACAGACCCCGGAGGAGGAGAGTAGATGTTGATACTGATGCATTCACTCTTCTGGAAAATTCCAAATTCCCCAGCTCCTCTTTTCCTAGAATGAAGGTTAACTAACAAAGTCTGGGCGCAGCTTGTCTTCTGTGGCACCAGGGAAATCTTATCTACCCAATAAAAGTCTTTAGTTTTTAATGGAGAGAGTTAAGGATTTGGATCACAAAAGGAAAAATGTGGTCTCTCCTTATAAGGACTGTGAACTTAATTGGGGAAAAAAAAAAACAAATATTACAAGGGAGAGAATTTTATCCATTGGAAGTTAAGACACAGGAAGTCAGACTCTCATAAGATTCCTTCTCCTACAGTTATGCTGGGGATCGGGTAAAGGAAGCAGGTCACATTTTGGCATGACTTGGCAGTGGTGCCACAGAAATGTATAGAATTTTAAAAGTTTCTATGGGGAGGTTTAATGAAGAGCTTGTTCTCTAAGGTGTAGACATTGTTGAAGAGAAAGCAATGAAATATGGGGTGCCCTCAGTCTGACAGATCAAAGGGAGTGTTTCCATTTGAGTTCTAGAAAACACTGAAACAGCATTTCAGGGTAAGAAGAATCTGCGACTAGTAAAAAAAAAAAAAACACTAGTAGTTGTGGAAAGAAGAAAGTCAGTGAAGGAATATCTACCGATAGTCAGCAAGCCAGGTATTGTGGCGGGCAACTGGAACTTAGCCCCACAGACACACTGTGCAGGCCACTGTAAAGCCTGGGGCATACAACTGTGCATCTTCACCCAGGGAGTCCACTGTGGCCTTGAGTGAGGCAAAAAAAAAAAAAAAAGAATTTCCAGCCTGGTATGTGAGATCCCCACACAGGATAAAAGGGCATTCATGCAGTGAGAAAGCTCTGGATGGGAACTGGGGCTCAGCTTGGACTAAGAAAGTAACAAGGTTAGGTAGCCAGGCACGAAAGTCAGTGTCCAAGTAGAAACCATGTGAAGTAGGACAGGAGAAGGAAGGAGGAGGCCAGGTAGATTTCACGCCAGGAATTGATCTATAATTAGTGTATTAAAAATATAAAAGTAGGGTTTCCTACAGTCAGACAAATAAAAGAAGGATATCGAACTAGAATGACCATGAAATGCTGTGTGAGATTCATGGCACGGATGTGAACTTATAGATTTCTGAATAGATATAAGCATAGGTGTGTGTGTATGTGTCCATAGATTTCTGTAGACACACAGACATGTGTATATGCATCATGGTTATCTCTGCATTTATACTTACACATTTATCTATCTATCTGGACATATGTATATCTCCAACGCTGTCCACTGACTGGTCCTAGGAGCGTGGAGATCCCAGCAGCAGTGGGCATAAGTGATGCCTAGACTTTGCCTTTCAATGCATTTCAAATGAATTTTTTGCTGACTGCTAAGGACGGGACAATTTTATTTTCAAAACAGAATCATGGATTAGAGATACAACTCCGTTGATGGAGTGCTTGCCTAGTGTACTCCAAGTTCTGGTTTCAATCCCATTATCACAAAAGAACTAGGTGTGGTGGCTCACACTTGCAATACCAACCCTCAGAGGTAGAGGCTGAAGAATCAGAAATTTAAGGTCATCCTTAGCAAATCTGAGGGTCAGACAGAGCCACAGGACACTATTTCTAAACAACAAAAGGGAAAATAGAATAATAATAATAACATTCATTTTTACCCATTGAACAAAATAAGAAACCATGAGACCATGAAGCTACAAATGACCACAGGAATAAAGTGAAATTATGATGAGGAACAGAGGATTTCAAAATACTTTCTCACAAAAGAGTTTATTAACTATGGGGGTTTATTTATTAACTTTACAATGGAGAAGCTTGACAGACATGACCTTAGTCAAGTGATGAAAATGAACATTAGCAGAAACATAACAAACCAAAGCTGTGAGCTGCCCTTTAGGGCACAATTGAAAGAACACAATACTAGTTCTGTATTATTTCTGAAAAAAGACAAATAACCTCATTTTATTCGTGAAGAAGCATCAGAGTAGCCCAAACAAGGAACATTCTACAAAATAATGGCTTGTGGTATGCAAAAGAGCCAAGGTCACAGACTGAAGAACTGTCCAAAATGAGCACTCCAGAGACAGAGCAACTGAACACAAAGGGAAGTCTCCGGCAGAACCTTCAGCTCCTACATGCATCTTAGAAGCAAGGGGCAGATCTTGAATGCAGACCGAAGACTACATGGTAATCTTCTGATATCGGTGGTAGTTCAGTCCTCAGAGTACACCCTTCTTTTCTGTAGGAAACGGACAGCACCATTCCGTGGGACTAGGAGGTCAATGCAGAACTAACTCAGAAGCAGAATACTCTTTGTCCTGTGCTTCTGGCTCTTCTAGAAATTTGTGGATATTTCAAAGTTTAAAGGGGAGAGAGCAAGATGAAGGAAGCAAATATCTTATTCAGCACACAAGTCATTGAAAAGCAAGGGCTAATTTGTATGTGGCAGCTAAAGTCATCACTTCTCTGCCCCCTAGAAAACATAGTGAGATTATAGTCCATTGCTAGACACAAATGTTTATCCTTTAACTCTTACTATTGCTAATATCTTGTAACAAGTGGCTCCTCTTAAAGCCAGTTTCTATTTCACAGAAATTTTGTTCTTTAATAATTCATTGTTAACTGTTCACTGTTGGGATAGGGATCCTTCATAGAACAACATAAAGGCCAGCCTCCGCACCTTCACCCCCACCCAGAAAGGTACATCTAACTCAGGGAATGCCCTTGCAAAGCCAGCCAGGCTGCCTGAGTTAGCTGAAAAGAGAGAATACCATACTTGATTCAAATTACAAGTTCAGTACTGTACTGTACATAGCCAGCATTACACATGCTTAACTTAATAAGTATATAATGATACATCAGGTCTCACTTTTAAAGTAAACTGTAAGTAGACAACTACAATTTAAGACTGTGAAGCAGCCCTATTTTACTTAAAGTTAAAAAAAAAAATGTTGCATACACATTGGCTGCTCCAGAAGTCTTAGGAATGCAGACAGGAACGTGGAGAAAATGGTCTAGCTCAGAGCAATTACATGCTGCTTGCATTTCAGAATCCTTCCAGCTAACTCATATTCTAAAGACTATCCTAAAGTACCAGGGCTGACTTCCAGGCTGCAGGCTGCAGGCTGCATCGTTTCTAGGAGAGGGAACTCTGTCTTGGCTCTTCTGTGCATCTTCACAGATCCTAGAGACCAAAGGGGCTACTTGTCCCAGGCTCAATGACTTCTCCCAACCTTGGCATTCCAGCACAGGCTCATGGAAACCATTTCCATCTGTCAAATCCAGAGGAAGGATGGCCACAGTTTGGCTGCCACCTCCAGAAACTGTAGCTTTCAGGCTAAATAGATCATCCATTCTACCCCAGGAGAATATTTGCCCATTAGCCATGGGTTGCTTTGCTTGCTTGCAACTTTAATATGATCTACAAAAATAGCTATGCTTGTGATTAATAGCACCATGGAAACATAGATAATGGTAGAAAACACAATAACAAAATTAATTTGCTCTTGATTCTGAGCAATGTTTCCCACCACTAGTATCAACACATTTGAACTGAATTTGAGAAAATAAGATGTCTTTGAAGGGAAAAAAAAACTACTTTGGCAGGGAGAATATGGAAAATTACATCCACTAATTTTTTTGAGCAACAGAAGGGAGAAAATGCAGACTTCCTACTTGGAGTGGCTGCAGGCTGCCAAGCAGACGTGTGGAAGAATCTTTCAAGGGAAAACTGAAGGCAAGAGAAGGCATCTAAACCCCTCGAGCAGTGATGAACTGGAGTCTAGAAGCTGGAAGAGAATGTTGTGTTGGCACTAATGTATGAGTTCAATGTAGTATATACATCAACATCTCAGGAACACAAGAGCTACCGTTATGAAGCATCTCCCTCTACTGTCTGGTTCTGGAAGGACTATTGATCACTACAGCAAGAATAATCTGAAAAAATGAGGGCAGATGCTGGCCCTTGGCTGCCCATGCACTTTGCAGATTAATACCCTTGGCATTTTTGTGAAAATGTTGTCGATGTGTTTGTTTTACTGGCCGGTGTGTAGCTAGAAGCAGGTGCGGAGAGAGGGGATTCTAACCCAGTGAGGTCTGTTTGTTGAGTACACATGAGCAGGACCTTCTATAAGAAGGTGTTTGCCTTAAAAGAACTCAGCAATTCCCAGGCAGTCTGTTGAAATTCTGAGTGCCCAATGGTCACTGATCCAAACAAAATACCTAAAGGAGATTGCTGTAGTCAGATCAAGTCAGATGCCCTGTGGTCCAGAAAATAGAATTTCTCAGTTCAAGTTTCAGGGGAACTGGTCAGGGTGCTTCCTCCATGGATGCCAGAGCGGTCCAGATTATGAGGGCATGGCTGTAACAAAAATTCCACATGAGTTGAATTCCCTTCAAAAAGCTTTCTGCTTTTCCCTGTGGTGTACACCCATAAGCACACACACACACACACACACACACACACACACACACACACACAATCTTTATGCTCCAAAACCCAGCACCGGGTCCTCATTTCCCACAAAGCTTTGTTCATCCCGCTCTTGATGTAGGACTGAACATTATCTGAACACTCCTCTTGGAAGTGTCCACCACTGGTTCCAGCCGCGGCCAGGCAAGGCTTATCTGCATGTGCGGACTGCTCCTGCACCATCACCCCTCCCTGTGCCTCTGTCTGCCTTCCTGCCTCTAGCTTTCTCTGAAGACTTGAGAACAGCTTTGTTCTGAACCCAGTTCAGGGATGAGGGCAAGCTCCCACCTGCAATAATGAAACCAGCGGTTAAGTGGTCTATTTCCCATCCTTCACATAAGTTGTGGGAGGGCCTCTGCACACTTGACAGAGATCCCATTAGTCAGACCTCCAGAACCAAGCGCCAACACCCTGGTAACATACCCTCAACCTTACAATTGCCTTTCTTCTTGCCTATCTCTCTCTTCTCTGCCCCTCTGCTACTTCGCCCTGAGGTTACCACTCCAGTGAACTATGTGTACCCAAGACCTTATCTCAGATCCCGTTTGAGGGAACTCAAACTAAGATAGAACACTTTATTATTAACACAATGATTGGGATGAAGTATGCTGTTGTTTTTTTTCAGGAGCAAAGTAATCCAACAAAGCTGGTAACAAGTACCAAAGCTATAGTATTAACTGTCTGGAAAGGAGCTGCTGGCCATCTGGAACTCAGCCCCAGTTATCTGAAAAGGGAATAAAGACTAACTGTACAAGGTTAGACCTTCTTCCATGCAGTGATCCTGTGACAATCTATGTGTGTTCCTGAGCCACTGAGTGGTAGCAAAATGTGATGGCTTCTGTTTCTTTTCCTACCCCACATCATTCTACTCATGGGCACAAGATGTGTAAAATTTCCACAATGGATATTTCAAGCGCTCTGGATATTTCTCAGACTTGACAGCACCCACCTCTACCTCTCAATGGACAAGGAAAAAGCTTCAGCTGGATTTCCAGTGCCACCCAGGTTTGCACATTCTTTATTTCCAAACAACTGAGTATCATCATGAATTCCTCCTCCGCATCCCCCGACTCCAGCATCAATCCTAAACCTCTCTTCTCAGCCTCTTCCAAGAGTCCCCATCACCCATTGGTCCCTCACTCAAAAGGTTACACTTAAGGGTATTCAATAAATGTGCACCGTCTGATTGCATGAACATCACAACAAGGAAGGCCCAGATATTCCTCAAATGGTTAAATTTTAGTTGAAAATTACCTTGAAACAACTGTGACCTACGGATCTTTTTCTTTTGTACTAGGCTTTGGACCTAAGACCACATGCGTGGTAGGCAAGTGCTCAGCCAGTGAGCTGCACACATATCCAGCCCCCCTTTTCCTCTCTATTTGGAGACAAGGATGCATCAAGTGCCTCAGCCTGGCCTGGAGCAACTCATTCTGTTAGCCCAGGCTAGGCTTGAATTGCTATCCTCTTACTACAACCTGTTTTTTTTTTCTTTTCCTTTCTCTATCATTCTTCCCTCCCTCTTTCTTTTTGTTAATTTTGAGACAGGAGCTCATATATCATAGACTAGCCTCCAACTCACTGTGTAGCTGAAAATGATCTTGCCCTTATGATCCTCCTACCTCCAACTCCTGAGTTCGAGGACTACAGGTGTGTGACCCTATGCCCATTTTTGTGGTTCTGGGATTGAATCCAGGGCTTCATCTGTGTTAGATAAGCACTCTACCAACTGAACTACATCTGTGACCCCTGTTAATTTATTTTAGTAGTGATTTACACAGTTAATTTATTTTAATAGTGATTTACAAACATTGTTTTAATATACTAAAGAATGGATTAGCCTAGTTAAAGTGAAAATCCAGATTTTTCACATAAAATACTAAAATTATCCTTTCTTTTACAATATAAATAAATAAATAATTCAAGTCTTAATAATGAAGAGTGCTCCTCCCTCCCCAAACCCCAAAGGGAATCTATACCTGCAAGTCTAGACTTTTTGGCTGTGTTGACTGCTGCCATGAACATGTATTCGCTATTGGGGTCATGCACGCTGGATCCGTACTTCTGGAAGAGAAAGTTGGGAACATGGTTTATTGTCTGCACTTCCCCACCTTCAGACTTGTTTTCCAGCTTTTGTTGAAGTGGCGTGTGACAAAAGCACAATTATGGACTTAGACTCAGTAGAACAATATGCAAAAGGTTTCCAATAAAAAGTGCTTTCTGACCTATGAGACGGCTCAGTGGGAAAAAAAGCATTGTCTCCAAGCCTGATGACCTGAGTTCAATGCCCAGTGCCTAAGTGTTAGAAGGAAAGAATAGACTCTTGTGCCTAGAAGTGTGCATGTACACACACACACACACACACACACACACACACACACACACGTCTCGCCAACAGCCACAGGAGCATGCACTTACATACTGTCATGTACATATAATATGCAAAATGGAGTAAGTTCTTTGACTGAGAATCTGCTGTGTGAACAGCTAAAAAGAACGTTCCTCAACAAAAAGAGATATTTTGTTGTCCCTATTATATTGTCCCGAATAGCTTTTCAGACATTTTCCTTAAAAACAAGGAGTCTGGCGACGTAACATATAAAGAAGCAGTTTCCTTTTTAGCTACTATTGGCACCTAGTAAGATAATCTCACTGTTCCAATTTGCTAATTAAGAGAAACTTAACAACTAATTGTTTCAGCTTTGTCTTGACTCTTAGGAAGCTTATATTCAAATATTAATCCAACATTTAACAATTTTTAAGAATCAAAGGCATCTATTTTTATGTTTTAACCTCCTTCCTAACCTTTATCTTTGACAGGCCCCAATTTTCTATCTTTTCATGAAAAAAAAATAGTAATAATAATGTATCTCTGTAAGCCCCCGGAGTCCTTTTGGGAATAAAGTGAGCTATGAAAAAAACAAACATATAATCTCTGTCCCAAGCCATTAGTTTAATCAGTGTGTAAATTAGGGAAAAGGAATTAACTCCCTTTTGCTCAGGTTGATCTGAGAAGAGCTTCAGGCATTGGTAAGTAAATAAGCAACCAGGAAAACGAGTATAAGCAAAAGTAGAAATTGCTTACCTTTTTTGCAAACTGGAAGATAAATATGCATCCAAAAATGTATACCACAATAAAAGCTGCACACCCTATGGGCAACCAGAGCTTCAGCTGGCAGCAGATCTGTATTTCGGGGGGGGGGGGGGGGGAGAGGGATACATTGATGAAAGACTCAGAAATACATGTCCTCATTCATAGCTGCATAGAGAGAATATTTTCATAAAACATAAAGAAGCTTTTTAATCAAGGAAGGCTTTTCTTCCTTACAATGATGAGATCCAGTAGATGGCAACCAACATCACCTCCACATTGTAGCAAGGACTCCGAAATTCAAGCTGGAAAGACTATGCTAGTTTGCAAATGTGATAGAGACTTTCCATCTGCAGCTGTCACAGGAGTAAGTAGGAAAATACATGGTATAAAACTGATTTTCAAATTGTCTCATCTCATTCTCCAAACTGCTTTCTACCTTAAGTGAGTAGAGGTAATATCCACTGAGCCATGATCTGGGTGTTTGAAAGATTAGGCCCTAATTCTAACTCAACAGTATAGGTAACTAAATCACTTATTCCCGATAAATATCAACTTAATATGAACAACACATCATTCTTTGCATATTTCATCCAAGATGATTTGTTGCCAACTACACATAAAGGATGTAACACAAAAGATACTCATTTGTCTGTGTCCTTTGATGAGAAAAGTCTCAGAAACGCGCATAAGCCCAACCAATGTCTTACCATAAATATACAAATATTCTCCACTAGAGATCTTTTCTTGAAAAGGAGGTGGCTCAAAAATCGACAGGCTACAGTAGTAATAGCTGCCCTGAGAACCGTACAGGTTGTTTAGGAAAAAGGAAACACTGCTGTTGGACATCTCATATGGACACAACTTCGGATTCTTGATGGACACCCCGTCTCCCTTTCCCTTGGTTTTGGTGAGCTCACAGAGGACTTCTCTCCCTTTCAATAACTTCATTTTGAGCTGTTGAACGGTCTCGGGGTATTTACAAGAAATCTGGATACGTCCACTGCGAAATGAAAACATCGAATGGTCGGCTGAGTCATTGATTTCTCCTGGATTAAAAGAAAAAGAACAAAGTAAGAATGCTGTTTGGTGAACATGTTGCCCTAGTAATTATATTTAAGTGAGAACGGGATTTCTTTTTATAAAGTCACCTCTATTTATACCAAAATGAAAGATTTCATAGCCAAGCAAACAAATCCAGTATGTGACAAGGCAAAACTGTGCACTATAAATGGGCTTTGCATGTAATAACATATAAAATGTTATGTATCAAGTAACAAGTTTAGATAGTATGATTCAAACAGAGAGGATATCCATGCTTTTCTAGGTTCCACACTGGGGGCCAGAGAAATGAGTGATGTGCTGAATATAATTTGTGCTAGGAACAAAATGTTATCAAGGGAAATGTGACAAGGCTGGGGGGTGCATTATAATCTTCACCAGAGGGTCAGAAAATGCCCTTTTGAAGAGTGAGTTTTAAAACTGAAATTAAAGTATGGTTTTCCTTTAGCTGAACGAGGAAAGACTTGCAGAAAGATGTTATGGGAATAAAAACTTTTAAGAGTATATAAATTTACTGGAGCTGAAATTAAATGGTTATAAATAAATAGCATTACATCCTCCAACTGAAAAGCAAAGGAACAAATCAAGTATGTTCAAATAGTAATGTGTCTTCTAGGAACCCACTCGCTAAGAACCAAATCAGCCAATGATCAGGTGAGGCCCCAGACTTTTGCTCACTTTTTCACTTTTTAAAATCACCGGAACAAGAGTTGTTTTTTGTGAGCTACATGGAGACCACAGGAGGAAGAGACTGAAATGGTTTTAGCTGGTTGCAGATTGTGAACGCCTGGCTTCTAGGTTCAAGGTGTTCTACTGTTTATTTTGGTTTCTGGTTTTTTTTTTTAAGACGTGTCAATTTTTAATGAAAAGTTTTATACTAAAATTGTTTGGGAAAATGGTAGCTTTAAATTGTAAAAATCTTTTTTCTTAAGAAGATCAAACAAGTATACAATAATTTAAAAAAAAAAGCCATCCCTGGTAAAACAGAAAGTATTTCTATATTTTTGACTTTGACTTTTTAGTGGTATGATTTTATATAGCAAACAGTATTTTGTGCTCTGCTCTCATCATACGATGTCCTATCATAAACATTCAGTTTTTTACCTATTTAACATGATCATTTTTAATAACTATGGAATGAGCCATTTGTGCTAATCTTTCATGATGTATTAAAACTAAGCACTCAGGTGATACCCGGATTATTTTCAGCACTCTGATTTTCTGTAAACACCATGGCATTTATCCAAATATGTCTTGCCATGTTATTTCCTTAAAGAAGGGCTCCAACTTATATGAAGATCGGCAGCGTACAAGGTGATCCATTTGCCATATCTCTGTTTATGCTTGGTGCCTTAGCTCCTTTCACGCTTCATCACAACTCATTTGTTTGTTTGTTTGTTTGTTTGTTTGTTTGTTTGTTTATCCATTTCTTTTAGTATCTCTATCCCTTAGTGAATACCTCTCATATTTCCAGGAAACATTTTCAAAATTAGAGGTTGGGCTGTAAAAAATAAACACAAGTGTTCCAGCTTCCAATTATGTCAATATTCCTTATTCAACAATAAAACAACAGGAAATAGTAAACAAAAGTAGTATTGCAAGGATTAAATAACTGATCTGAAGAGAATGTAGAAAATGCAGGCTAAACGTGAGAGGACACCCTGGAGCCAGGGACATGAGCAGAACTTCAGAGGGGCTTTTGCTCTGAGAACGTTTATTGCTCTCCCATGCTCAAACTTCTGCCTTTATGCTTTATCTCCCAGAGTCTGCAAAGTGAGGAAGCTGGGGGATGTTTCTTCAATAAGCTGATTCCCAAAGAATGTTGGAATGATTGTTGGAGTCAAGGGAAGCCCAAAGGAACTGATTCTCATGTCGGGTGTAGTCCAGGAAAATCTCATTCCTGGGGTTTTAGTTAAAGTGATCTTGGACTGTCATCACCCCACACTTCCTGTGTAGAAGAGATGTGAATCGACCTTACAAAGAGTGCTTTAAACTACAGTGATAAGTACAATAAAAAAGAATGAAACAGAAGGCAGAGGGGACAACCGAATCAGCAGATAACACAAGCAACCAGAGCATCACACGCCTTTGAATCACCAGATGCCCCAAAAAGAAACAGTTGTACTCATTATGTTTAGAAAAATGATAGTTTCAGGGTTGAGGAAAAATTTAAGTCAACTAATTTCAAAAAGAAATAATTAAGACTTGCAAAAAATGCTCTAACAGATGAAAAAACCCCATGAGTAGGTTTAAAAATATATTAGGCAAGGCTATAAAGAGAACTGATGAACTAAAAGATAGGTAGACAAATTATCCAGAATTCAGGCACAGTGCACAGATTCAAGAATCTCAACCAGTCATAAAGAATTATTCTTAAACTGCCCACAGCTAGACACACAGCCATCTAGAAAGGGTGTGTAAAACAAGCTTGGGGAAGGCACTGACTACCTTCAAATCAAAGCAATCCTTAAGACTGACCAGAGATGTGCCAGTATCAGCTATAAACACTACGCATGATGCAGCCGAATTAGAAGTCACATCTTCCATACACCGGAAGAAGCCACCTGTCAGCCCAGAACACGGCAGGAAGGTAGTGGAGCTATGCGCAACCTTTGATAAGTAAATGTCCACAAGTCATGATTCCTTGCATAATCGCCAAGAGAGTAGAGGCGTGACATATAACTCAAATGGATGCCACGAAATCCACCCCAATGCTGTTGCCTGGAGGAGAGAAGAGAGTCTGAATCAGGAAAGAACATAGAAAGCAGAAAGGTGTCTGTGTGCTGACCGCGTTTTATTCTCGGCGTGCGGTAATTGTGGGGGTGAGGGAGCCTATGTGATCGTTATTCATTCAAAGTGTTCTTTTATTATTTGTTCACGTCTCTGTATGGATGTTTTGTCTTACAATTTAGAAGTCTGGAAGTATGCAGAAGGAAAATAATGCCGCTTTCACTTCTTTTTAATACAGAGAAAAGTGTAAGTTAAAGGCAAAGGGGATGAGAACAGACGGCAGGTGAACAGACGCAGCTGCATTGGCTTTAAGTGGAGGGTGTTCTGCTAGAGGACGTTTGTCTGTGAGTGCGACGCTTCCTATCTGCTGCAGAAGATAAGATCAGTGGACGGCTTCTCAGTTCCTTCAGCATTGTTCAGAGAAAATTTCCCAGAGACTTTAGAAGGGCAGCAAGCAAACCACAAAAAGATTCTGGGGCAAAAACTGTCTACAGCCGCTATACACACACACACACACACACACACACACACACACACAACACACAAAAAGCGTTGTATCCCAGCTGTTCCCCATTCTTTTCCCACTCCATGACCCACAAGACAGAGCGAGATGAAAAGTAACTGTGGAAGTGCTGAGCAGTGCTGCCCAAGGAATTCAAGAGTGAATTCTGGTTCTGTCCCATGACCGGCATATGGGTCTGTGCCTAGTGTACCCCTGTGGACTTCTCTCTTTTTGTCTGTAAAATAAGAAGTGAAAACAATGAGTTTTGATTGTTTAAAGAGTTCTTTCTGGGACAATGGCTCAGAGGGTAAAGTGCTTTTTGCATAAGCAGGAATACTTGGGTTTGGACACCAAAAGCCTAGCATCTGCTGCAGGATGGAGACCTGCTTACTGGGCAATCACTAGCCAAAAGGGTGAGCTCAGGTCCACTGGGAGACCTTGTCTCCAAACCAAGGTAAAAAGTGATTAAGGAGTTACCCAACGTTGACTTCTGGCCTCTACATAGGCACACACACACACACACACACACACACACACACACACACACGTACTCACACACTGTGCACGTGCACACACACACAGAGAAAGAGAGATGGGGGGGGGCTCTTTCCAACACTTGCTTTCTGTGGGTTAAGCGTCAGAACACATCCAGAAGAGACCACAGACAACCAAGACACAACTTCGCTGTCAGGTGAGTCCTCATCAAAGACGCCACGTTCCCGCTAATCTTCTCTTAAAAAAGAATATTGGAAGGAGTCAGGAAAACGTGAACGTGAATGAGTTAAACTACCTTTCTTGCCTACAGAAGGTAGGGTGTGGGGTGGCTAGGAAGGGTTCAGCTTTTCTTTCTTTCATGCAGAACTATGCTGTGTGTCATTAAAATCACCTGGGGCCTCCAGAGCATCATCCATCAAGTACTCATAAATATTCATTTCAATGATCATTTGTAGTCTAAACATGTCCTGGCTCACCTTTTCATTACTGTACATGGTACTAAGAAGGCTGACTCACGTTTCCACATTTCCTATGTTTAAGTTTTCAGCTTTCAGTCTAGAAAAGCATTTGGCATCCGTCAACCTGAAATTTACATGTTTGCCACCCCAGCAGTGAAATATTTACCTCAAAATTACTTTGCACCTATAGAACAGATGTGCTAAATACCAAATCACAAATTCTTCTTAGCCTCTAGCCGGATTTGTTACAATAATACAGCGAGAGAGAGAGAGAGAGAGAGAGAGAGAGAGAGAGAGAGAGAGAGAGAGAGAGAGAAGAACAACATGGTCTGGGGGGATGGCTCAGTCTGTTAAGAGCTTGCCCTGTAAGTGTGAGGACATGAGTTCAGATCCCCGGCACCTATAAACAAAAGTGAATATGCCAGCCTGCATCTACAACCCCAGCACTGCAAGATGGTGGGAAGGAGAGACATTCTTGGAACTCATTGACTAACCAACACAGCCAAATATAGCCAATCCAGTCAAATTGGGGAGCTTCGGGTTCGATGAGAGACCCTGCCTCAAAAACTGAAGTGAGGGGCACTGGAGCAAGGCACCTGTCATTAATCTCCAGCCTCAGCATGCATGCACACACATGTGCACAGGTTCAAATAGTCACACGCAGTAGTGGAGAGAGACAGAAAGACCAGCAAGAGAATCCCCTGTAACAGGGAAAAGCATTTGATAGACAAATGGACAGGCAGTTCAAAGAAAATGTGAACATGGATGTCTTACAATTGCAGAAGCCAAAATCCTCTCTCCATTCTTTGGATATTCTTATCTCCATGTCTAATACTCAGGCTGGATTACTAGATCAGTAATCCAGATAGCAAATATCTAGAGTCTGTTTTGTTTGGTAGATTATCAAATCCATTTGGTTAATTCCTCTGCCACAGAAGTAGTTAAATTTTTGAGTATCCCTCTCACCCATCTCTTTGTTGATTTCTCTCACTTCTATGTTTTCTTCGAATACCAACTAACACAAAAAAAAACTTGCTCCTAAATGTGGCCTTTGCTATTGTTTTTACTGTGTTCATCACATTCTTCCCAGGCCATCTCAATGCCCAGTAAATTTGTATATACATTGTTTGTCCATGTCCTGAGCATCCTACAAATACCCACATCTCACACTCCTGGTTTCTAGTCATTTTCTCTACTTCCCAGCAGCACATAAACACACACACACACACACACACACACACACACACACACACACACGGCCAGACATGGTGGACTTCCATACCAAGCAACAAGTCTACTACGCATAGACAAAGACTCAGCCAGATTCAGCTTCCTTCCTTAGGTCACACAGCTTCCTGAGTTCACGAAAGAGCATTAGCTCAAGCCACAGTCAAAGTGCTACTAGCAACTATCAATGGAAGCAGGAAAGGGGCGCTAAGAGCCAAGTCTTTCAAGACCACTGCTAAAAGTATGTCAACAAGAAGAAAGCTTTGATGATTGCGCCTGTGATCAACTGAATCTTTCACTCCAATTTTAATCAGAGTTGGTCCAAATTAGAATTCTCTCTCTCCTCTTCCCTCCTTCCTTTCTCCCCATCCCCTCTACTTTCTATGCAACGCTACCTAACTTTTGGCTTTTACTCTGGCCCACTGATGCCCAGCCTCTTCTCTAAAAATGACTGCTTTGTCTTCATTATTCAAAATAATGTTTCTTCAGAGACTACTGGTCAACCTATCCAAAGTGCATATCTAAGTCGTTTTCTGACATATTTCCTGAGGGAGAAAAATATGTACCACTGTATAAAATAATCAGGCCTGACTGTTTATTTACTTGTTTATTGTCTGGCTACCCCATAATGATAAAAGCTTCAAACGAGAACCTCTTTAGGAATCTATAATTCCATCCCAAGTATCTACAACAGCACCTGGTAAATAGTAAATTATGATTAAAATTTACTCACATGGATGTATGCATTCACACTTATCTCCTATCTTATATCTGCATACATCAAGTTAAACTAGAACCAGAAATGTGAGTATTTTTCCCAAGATTACATGTCACATAACTAGAAAATAATCTAAAGAAAGAAGCTCCTTGCCTTTAAATACCTACCAGGTTTTGCTTATCTAATCAATGTTTTTCTTGGCCCTTTCATGATTACTGAGGGCCAGACAGGTTTAATTCTGACTGATTCTTTCAATACCTTGAAGTATGTAATAGTTCAACTTGTCCAGTGTGTGGGCAGGCCATGGAGGCCCAGAACAACCATTGTGCTAATCCACCCAAGTGTCAAGAAACACCACATATTAGTGATTTTTCATACAAGCACCAATGATACACATTGCAACACTAAGTTAAAAACACAAATGAGAAAATGCTTGTTTATATCCTGGTGATGTCTTAAAATCTGAGTGTTAAGTTGAACACTTGCTTTGTCTTCTGCTGACACATCTAGATGATATTCACTGTAGAAAACAGGTGGTATATTTCCTGACTCACACAGAGCACTATGTTTTATAGGGTATATTCTTCACACAAGACTCAAATCTGTTGCCTGCTGTTGTGATTTTTTTTAAAATAGTTGTTATATTTATTGTGCCAATTATACCACGTATAACTATTGTAAGAATAGACTGTTTTCAAAAGTGAAATCAGAGTTTTTGTATTATTTGAGTTGTTATATTTTCATTTTTTTTAAATAAGAACATTTGTGTCTCTTTTTTTTTTTCTAGGGACTGTTAAAATCTCTGGAGCCAGTGTAACAGCGCATACCTATAATCCCAACACTTAGGAGACTGAAGCAGAGAGGAGCCATAAGATCAAGGCCATCCTGGGGCTACATAGTGAGTTCCAGCCAAGCTTTGGCTACAGAGTGAGATACTGTCTCGACAAGCAAACAAACAACAAACAAACAAAGGAGTGGGCAGAGGAGGAGGGGGTGGAGAAGGAGGAGGAAAAAGAAGAAAAAGAGAAGAAAATCTCTAGAGAAAGTCCTTCCCCAAAGACTTCATGACAGCTCAGAAGACTCTACATCTTTTTAATCCAAACTGTTTTTGATTCCTTTGATATCCAAACTATTTTATTTCCTGGTATCAGATGGTCTGCCTAGGACCTACCCAGCTAGGACTCTATAAACAGTTGTATTAGCTCTGGTTGAAAAAAAAGCTGGAAAGAGACATGTAGAGACTCCATACAGTGCAGAGGATGTAAAACAGACTACAGTGTGATTTTATTCTTTAACTCAGACTTTTAACCACAAACCTCTACAAAGGCCTCAGAGTGACAGATAAGATCTCCTGAGTTTGCAATTATTGATAATGCTTATTAAACATATTTTCTGCAGTCAAACAATGATAAGCTTTAGTTGGCTCAGAAGAGCACAAGAGCGTGACACAAGAGGCAGCTATGAACCTTAAAGAGCTTGTATTGGAGTCTTGCTATGTTTGATCTCTTACTCATAAATTTCAGAATTGTTTTTAAAATGTGCTTCCTACCACTCTTTCATCTTTAATAAAAACAGTGTCATTTCTTACGAGTCAACTAGCTAAAACTTTTAGATTCCTGGCTAGTAGACCCTTATCTGTGCATCATGCCGACACTCATGTTGTAATTCAAAAAGATCCCAAAACCTAATAAGAGTGAGTGAGTGGGTTCCGCAGTAGGATGGGCAGGCAAAATAAACCCTAGCCCGTCTAGAGAAAGGCAAGTCAAAAATGTGAAGAAAAGTGAAGACAAACCACCAAACCAACTCTCTCTCTCTCTCTCTCTCTCTCTCTCTCTCTCTCTCTCTCTCTCACACACACACACACACACACACACACACACACACACACAGGGTGCGCATGCATGCACGCGCGCGCACACACACACACACACACACACACACACACACACACCTCCACAGTATGCAAGCTGCTATTACTCTCCAAGGAACTCTGAAAGGGGCAAAAAAACAACCCTTAGTTGTCTAAGCATGTATAATAAGAAAAATGAAAGATCCATTTTCTTCTAGTTAAAAGTTATTTTCTTAGTGAAAATGGAAAAACCCCAAAGGTGCTATAAAACTCTGAATCAATATTCACAACATAATTAATTTGCAAATAAACTACTCTGTTAGTGATTTCACTGCCACTGGTTTGAAATTATCATAGGATGGAAATCACATGAGATTAAATGAGACTGCCTCTATTCCAGAGAGAGGAGGGGGTGTGTGTGGTAGAGATTCATGAATACTTCCCACTTCTCGGTTGCTATGCACACACAGAGCTTTAGGTTCCCACACAGGACATTTGTGTGGGAACTCATTTACACTGATGTTTATCTCCAGCTCAGCCCTCCAGGTCAGCTTCCTGTTCCTTTTAGCATCTCTCTCGGGATACAGTGTGTTCATCAAGTGGAGCATGTCCAAGCTGAACCCGTTCACTCACTAAAGCCAATGTTATCTCTTTAGAGAATCACTGGCCAACCCCAGGACCCTCAGAGTCTCCATCATCTTTTCTACTCCCTGACTCTCTTCGTCTAAGTAGTCACCAAGTTCAGTTGACTCTAGCTTGTAGACACCTCTTGAACTTGGTCTTTCTTCTCCAGTCCTATTGCCAATCCAGACTTTCTTCACGTCTCCTTCCATCTGTGGAAGCATCTTCTTGGCTGCCCCCACCCTGCCACAACAGTCTGTCCTCCTGCCTTTCTGCCATCTGCCTCTAAAATTGTGTTTCTAAAGAAACATTTCGTTCCCCAGTTTAAACGTCTTCATTAGTCCCCTGTTGTTTATAAGGGAAAGACCCAATCCCCTTGGCATGACATAAAAGCCTCCATGATCCCATAGACCATCTGCTCCAGCCACACTGAAGTTGTGGGCCATTCCTCTCACACTGTTTCTTCTGTTTCCACAAACTAGAATCTAATCACCCCTTTATCCAACTAAAATTCTCTGTCACTCTTTAAGAATGGCTCTAAGTCCTCTCTTTAGGTCCTTCTGAGATGCCCAAAAACTCCTAACTCTATGTTCCCAACAACACTTGCTTTAGCTAGTATATTTCTAGCACATATATTATTAGATCCTCATTATTCTTGTCTTGCTTCCTCATTTAATCATGAAATCTATAAGGCTAAGAAGTTCCTGGGACCTGGGACACAGGAGAAACTCAATGATACTTTTAAAACAATGAAGATAAGACCATGAAGGTTCAACAAAGATATTGACCCCTAACATGGACCAAGAAGAGTAACACAAGAGAAGAAAGAGGTCCTATTTGCTGGAAATAGGGGAACACTTACATCCTGGTGCAAAGGCAAAGACTCAAACTAACTGATGCCCACCCAATTTTTTGAAACCCAATAGTTTCCAGGGGCTTCCATTATATTAACTGTGTACAGAATACATTGTTAAATGAATTATATAAAACACATCATCTGTTTCTCAAAGATAGCCTGTAAGTCAGATCACCTTTTCTTTATCTCTGTTCTGAGATGAAGAGATTAAGGCTTGCATGGCAATATTCAATAGCCTTTATCTAAGGGGATAAAGTCAGCAGTGAGAATTATTAGAGTCATAAATTGAATCTAAACAATGTGACTTCAGAGTCCACTTACTGAATGCCCCCCTCCCTCAATCTGATACTCTAGCCCAACACCCTCACTTTACAGAAACAGAACTATAGCATCTGAAGTGATTTGCTATGGTGAAAGAAACATTAAGATTGAAGTGGAAATTCTCTTTAGTATTTCTTTTTTCCCTTAAGGTGTATGTATTAGTATTACAAATACCCAGTACTCACAACGGTGCCATGTGTGTGTTCTATGACTGAAGGGTTATTACACACCCAAACCAGTAAGATTGTTTCTCAAATATGCAATTACATGTGTTTAATGTTCTTATTTATCTAGCTATTTATTTATCAACCATTATGTATTAAGCTGCCCTATGTATTTGAACTTGAAAAAAAAATCCAGTTTCTTGATATCAGAGTCTAAATTTCTCACAATTACTTAGTAGCTTATCTTCCTGTAGAAATGGATTCATATATGTAAGAAACTCCCATTGTAATTAAACAAGTGCAGACAACATTTCTGTGGGATTTTTGCTTTAGTCTTAGATGGTACAAAATGATGTAGAGTGGAGTGGCGTGATTATGTTGCTACTGTTGCATGAATGGATTCTCCAAGGACAACATAAACATCCACTGTTTAAAATTGATTTCTCAAATGCAAATACAGTCACCTGTAAAGAATCTTGAATTGCTTGCGGGAAGTGCTTTACCCATGACAACGTGACTCAGAAAGCATTGATTCATCAGCACCAGTAATAAAGTGAGCACAACACTTGAGTCTGTCACTGTGCTTAGTCACAGCCCGTCTCTTCTCTGCTTTCCTTGAGCAGAGCAGTCATGAGCACCACAGCACCATGTACAGACCTCAGAGGATCTCAGGCCCAACTTCTGACTCTTTGAATCTGCACATCATTGTCTGTTTTAGAAAACTTTAGAGACCAAATCAATTTTTTAAAAAAGCCACAGTTTGACTAACAGCTTCAATTTATATTTCATAGTCTGTATATACTGTATATATGCTGTATATATATTCCACTTTTCAAAACATAATTTTGAATTTTTATAAAATTTCAATTATTTTCTTGGAAGAACTGAAAACCACTACTTGGCAGACTTAGTTTGTTAGAAGAATAACAGCACAGAGTCACCACTTATGTAGAAAATATAACAATGATTCTTAAATATGATTTTTTAATTGGAAAGCCCAGTAATTCACTTTACATCTCAAGCTTAGTGACCTTAGACTAGGAAAGTAGCATGAACGGTAGTGTCTGTTCAGTTTACTACATGTACGGGTGTGAACATTTTGCATCAAGTAATAAATGTTATAGATGGTGTTATGAGCAAAGTCAAGATAAAAGTTGGGGGTTTTTCCCTGTGTGCCTATGGATTACTAGGAAGGAGCTAGTAACTTAGAAGGTCTAACACTCTATCATATCTGTAGTTAGTAAACACAAAAATGAAAGCAATTGTGTTCACTTTGGTGAAAAAAGTTTCTACATGAGAGTAATAGAGATTTCTAGAAAGAGATGGGGTGGAGGAGACAGAGAGGAAAATGTGATCAAAAACTAGAAGAAAAAAAATACCTGAAATAAAGAATAAGTTTAATTCACAAATGGAAACAAAGTATCTGGTCCTATACAAAATTTAGTAACTTTCCTGAGAAAGAGAGCCACATGAGCATGGAATTCTTGGATTCCAATATTAAAATGAACAACTTTCAAGATCACAGAAGTAAGGCAGTTTGTCAGTTGGTAGAGGACAAGAGGCTCTGGGTTCAGTCTCCAGCCACATAAACCAGTGGTGGCACATACCTGTAATCCCCAGTACTTGGGAGGTGGTGGAAAGAGAATCAGAAGTTCAAAGCCAGTCTAGGCTACATGAGACCTTGTCTCAAAATTGTTTTTTTCACTAAATTCTAAAAGGGCTTTTCTTTTTTTAAGTTAAAAAAGAACAAGACTCAGACTAACTTGAAGCACTTCACCACAACCCACAAGGCCACAGAGAGTGGATGAAAATCTTCCGAGAAAAGAGACTGCAGTCCAGAACTCCCAATCATAGGAAAGATATCAGTCACCCTAGAGGGGGGAAAAGGGACATTGTCCCCTGTGGTGGGACTAAGGGAAGGCCTTAGAGCACTGGCAGAACAGAGGTCACAAGACAGGAGCAGCATCCGCACTGATACTGTCACTGAAGACCAGCTCCGTGATAGATGGGTAAAAGGTAGAAGGGACGGGAAAGGAAGGCTGTCAAGACAGAACATGGCAATGAGCTTGCTCGACACTAGTTTGGCAAAACCCATTCATGGGCCGGTGATAGAGCCAACAGGAGAGCGGAGAGAAGGAGGGCACTTCAAGGTTCTCATGCCAGTGTGGCAAGTACGGGTTAGGCATTCCAGGCAAGGACATAACTATGCTTATTTCTAAAGAAGACTGGAGATGCAGTTCAGTTGTAGAACCCTTGCTGAAGAGGTGTAAAATCCTGGGTTCAATTACCAGAAATGCATGAATTTAACTAATTAGTCTATTGTGATCCTCTGAACATAATGACTTGACAGGTTAAGAAGTATCATCAGGGGTTGGAGCGATGACTCAGTGATTAAGAGCACTTGTTGCTCTTCCAGAGGATCAGAGTTCAATTCTTAGCACCCTTATGGTAGCTCACAGCCATCTCTAACTCTAGTTCCGGGAGTCTGACACCTTCTGGCCTCCACAGGCACCAGGCATGAATGTGGTTAGACAGACCTAAGTGCAAGGAACACATCCAATCACAGAAAACAAAAATAAATCATTTAAGAAGTATCACCAACCTTCCAAATTCACCAGAAGCAAAGAATATTAAAAGAAAATGTTACCATTCCAACAAAATGTAAAAGAAAATGAGAAGATTTGATAACATGGGAAAAGAAGAGGTAAATACATACATACACTCTCAGAGGAATAAAATCAATAAAAATTCATCTATCCAAAGAAAAGGTCATCCATGCAGAGTTTCTTAATGCAACATGAAATAGGTGCTGAAAGGGACGGCCTCGGAGGTCAGTCCATCTCACAGACCTCCCTGAGTTCTGTGGGGAGGATCTAGTGCTAAGAACACTGGAGGGTTGTTTCTCCCAAGACGGTGGGATTCTGAAATGACTTTTCAGTCACTGCCAGGGATAGAGTGGGCCTAAGTTTACCCTCCCGGCTTCCTGAGAGGATACCTCATGAGACACACATTTATTAGACATCACTCACTAGCGATCATTTTCACTGGCTGCCTTCTCCACACTGTTTTCAACACAGTCTCTCTAAAGTCAGAATTCAGCAGGTCACCCACAACATCCCCATTGGAAGAGCCTCCTACTATCCCAGGATTGTGAATAATAAGACTTTGTTAAGCTTTACATTGAGATCCAATGAAGACTGGGAATGTCCAAGACTCTCAACCTTTTTACTTCACCAACTCAACAACCAAGTTGGTCAGAATCTTGCCCCTGGAGATTTGCGTTATTTCACTCCTGCTTCAATGGAGCTGGGCACACTGGGGTTCTAATGATGGTTCTGCCACTGTGTGACGAATCACTTAGCCTTTCCTGGTTTGTGAATTCTTCTCAGCACTGCTTGAAAGCAAGAATCCCTACATCACCATGGCATGGGTAACCCAAGAGTTGGAAGAGTTAAAAGTATTAAAGAGGACCCATAAGTCTCTTAGTTGACTCAAGTTTGGCTTTGCGTTTCTAGCTGTGAAAACAGGAGTTCCTGGGTGTATGTACCCTGGTGTGGGGGGTCACTTTGAATATGATTATTGTTAGTGTGTTTATTATCACCTTTTAGCTGTTCATGCCTCTGTTGTTTTGATAACTGTCACTGGAAAATGGCATTCTACATAATACAATTTTTCGTGTGATAAGAATAATTAACATTGGTTTTATTCCTTTGGGATCTCAGGTGACTATTCCAGAAGAATTTATTGATCAGCTTGTTTTGACAACTTGTGGTAATTCTGTGGCTGGCTCTATCCTCCAGAAATAGCACCACTGCTCACGCAATTCTTTTGAGTACACCACCTGCGCCAGAACTGCCCAAAATGGGTTTGGTATGCAGAAAACTTCTGAGGCAGCACAAACAACCATGCAATAACTTGTACAAATTTTCTTGGAAGAAAAGCCAAAATCTTTAGCATGGTCCTTGCAGTCTGAGTAGTCTGACCCCTGACCTCCTCCTTCTCAGTCTCGTCTTGCGTCATCCCCAACCTCTTCCTCCTGTGCTCAGCTGCATCTACCCTGGTCCAGCCCTCTGACCTTCTTCTGAACACTATGGATGCTTCGTTTTGACTTTCCATAGAGTTTCCTTTTCTACCTTGACGCTGATCTTCCCACTGATTCCTATTTGTCCTTCCAATTTCAACTCAAGCGCCATTTCCTCAGGAACGTCTGTGTGGCTCCAGGTCCATACATAGCCTCCCTGTCTGACCTGACTCCTTGGTACACTCTCATGGGACTGAGTTTTGCCTCTACTTGTCATCAGGTCATAGGGTTATTTGATTGGTGTCTCTTTTGCTAGTGCCTAGCCAGTCTCAGCAGAGTGGGCACACCTAGTTTTGCTCGCCGTTGTCCATACAGTGGCTAGCACAGACCTCCCACGTGGCAAGTGTGCAAAGCTGCATGAATGAACAGAGGGCGTGGATGAGTAAATGAATGGATTTCCCTGCCATGGCTATTACTGTGTCCTTTATCCTGTTAAGCATTTCAGGAGGTTTGAAAAAAGAAAGAAAGAAAGAAAGAAAGAAAGAAAGAAAGAAAGAAAGAAA
>CABHPP010141240.1:28436-46360 GCA_902168425.1 Peromyscus attwateri
AAAGAAAGAAAGAAAGAAAGAAAGAAAGAAAGAAAGAAAGAAAGAAAGAAGGCATAATTGAAAAAGCAAGTGGCCCAGAGCTGTTCTTGGTACTTAATCCAGGTAAACCCATGAGGGATAGCCCTCTTCGATCACTCCTCATTCTTCTTAAGAACATGTGCATAGCTTTGAGACAGCACAAGATTAAATGTTGAATAAATCCCATTTTAGTTTTGACTCTTTTTTTTTTTTTTTTGGAGAGAAAAGTAATGTCTACTTCTTTGTACCACCAAGAAATGCATTTCTGAATGGGCTTATAACACTGAACATTCTGCTTTTGTTTCTCCTATTAAAGGTATTTCCCCCCATTTAATGCTTTATTCACTTTTCTCAATTTTAGGAACAGGACCCATAGTTAGAGAAAAAAGGAAAAATAATATATAAGTGTATGTAATGAGAATCAGCAAAAAAAAAAAAATGTGTAGTAATTTACACTGCACATGTGAGGTCTGATAAACACAACCCACAAAAAGGAATCAAAGACACCAGACTACTTAAGGTCTATAGGGGTGGTGAATGTCTGCAGTCATCCACTCTCCCTTTTTTAAATTTCAGAATGACCCTCATATTTAGTATCTAAATACTTTATAAGAGCAACCAGGATTGGTTTGGCTCTGTCTCAAAAAAAAAAAAAAAGAAAGAAAGAAAAAAGAAAAGAAAGAAAGAAAGAAAGAAAGGAAAGAAAGAAAGAAAGGAAAGAAAGAAAGAAAGAACGAACCCTATGGCCAGCTATGCATTTAAGACATAGAACCATCCAAGCAAGATTAAAGTCAAATTTCTTCTTTTGGAAGTCCATCCACTTTATTCTCTACCATAGAAGGATTCCCAGCCCAAATGCCAGGGCTATTTAATTTTCATTCTGTTGACACAAGTTATCTTGCCTTTCATCTTTCTCTGAAAACAGTGGAGCCAGACTTCTACTTTACCCACTGACAGGTAACTCCGAGCAAGTAATTTAAAATTTTAATGGTCTGTTGAAACATACTTTTTCATGTTAAACACAGTATCAAAAGAAGCAATGCCAACTCAATGCCATCCACATTGACAGGGGCAGCATGGAGCCCTGAGCCATGGGCTGGAGAGCTTCTGAAATTATCTGTGCTTTCAAAAAAAAAAAAATCCATTTGTAACAGATTTTTCTATTTTAGATTTTTCTTAATGTTCACTTGAATTTAATAAGAAGTTCGGCTGGGCCACTCACCTGTTAAAACTCCGATTTGGAAGCCGAGGGCCAGGACACACCAGAAGTATGACTTCATGTCTGCCAGGAGCAGCTGCAGGCCTCCCCGCCAGTGTTCAACAGTGGCAGTGAATTCACGTTCTCGGTTGTTTTCTATTTGCTGGAGAGGAAGTGGGTTTGCGGAGGTTGATACAATGTCACATTTACCAGTTAAAGTTCTACATGAACAACAACACAGCGCCTCCTGCATGACGAGTGCCCAGTGCTACATGAATGAATGGATGAATGAATGGATGAATGAATGGATGAGTGAATGAATTTTATTTCCAAAGCTATTTATGTGCCCTTTGTCCAGATAGGGATTTCATGGGCCGTTGGAAGCTTTGCTGTGTAGGAAGCGTTATTGCTTGTGAGGTGGGTGTTTGTTTTATGAATTCTCATTGACCATGAAGACAGGAGGAAAACATTGCCTTCATTCTGATTAGAGATACAAAGCCTGTTGTTTTCAGAGGCCATTCATTCAGAAACATCTCTAGATCCATAGCTGCCAGGGACTGTGGGATCCAGCCCACATGACGAATAAGACATATTTTGACACATTTCTGTCCAGGCTATTTGCTCCAGAGATCAACAGTCCTTTGAAGTAAGACAGAAAAATAAATGGAGTTATTGAAGAACTTGAAATTTTAAAAACATCTGAAAGAGGAATGTTCCAGGAAGCTGCGAAAAAATATTTACATGGCACTCATTGAAGATTATAGTTTTATAAATGATAGGGTCAGGTTTAAATCGACTTAACCCCAGCTCTCTGTGTTACAGTCATCTGTAGAAACTCAGCAGTCTGTCTGCATGAACAGGCGCAGGGAAGCATGAAAGCTAAAAAGCCTGTCCCTGCAAAAAAAAATAAAATAAAATAAAAAAATAAAAGGAGACAGTAACAGCAGCAATAATACAAATGGTTTATTTACAGACACCTAAATTTTATGTAAAATATATCTTAGTTAAAAATAGACATAAAATGTAAACATAGAGGGGAAAAAAGAGATGACTCAATGTGTAAAAGCAATTATTGCCAAACATGAGGACCTGGGTTCAAATCCTTAACAACCTAGTGAAAACCTTGTGTGGCTGTCCATACCTGGAACCCCAGCACAGCATAGCAGGACTGAGACAGGCGGATCCGAGAGCTCACTTGCCAGCCCAGGCAAAATGGGGAGCTTCAGGGTCAATGAGAGACCCTTTCTCGAGCAGCAGCCAAGAGAATGATAGGGAAAAACATCCAATGTCCTCTTCTGGCCTATGCATACCCTGACATACACCACACACACACACACACACACACACACACACTTCAATGCAGAATAATACATGTTTACTGTGTATAAAATATACCATACTATGAATATAGTTAATATTATATTTACATTGTTTTACACAGATTTTTGTATGTATATATATTCATATTATTATACATGTATTAAGTTATTTATTACTATAAATTACTCTGTATTGGGAGCCATTATTTTTCTCATCTCACAAATAGGGGAAATTGAGGCACAGAGAAGTAAAGTGTCTGACCTTGTCCACGTCCTGTATTGTCTGTGCTGGCATTTGGAGAGTTCCCCGTCTTAACCAAGCAGAAGGAGTCATTCATGCCAAGACCTGTGATCTTGTCACTCATGCCAAGACCTGTGATTCTGTCACTCAGAGCTCTGATCTGACTTCCAGAATGCTGGATCTAGGCTGGGCCTCTTAGGAGTGACTAAACCTTGACCCTCAGAAGTGACCTCTAGCAGAGAAGAAGATGATGTCACTTGAGAGTAACCCAAGTGTTGCTCTGAAGCAGATCCGAGTGTGGAGCTACAGAACCACAGTTAAAGATACTGGACATTAGAGACACCCTAACATTAGAAGTCGGGGTGGGAGCTGATTCTGCCGCTTTCTCAAGCCGCCAGGGCTGTCTCTTGGTGTCTTTTCCAAGAGTCTCGCACTTCATCAGAGTGTGAAAGATGCTCATGAGGGTTGAACCAGCCTCAGACAATAAGACTCCTAGGACCCCTGGGAACTTGTTGACCCAATTCCCCCCCCCCTCCCCCCTACCCCCCAACAGCATCAAGAGGAGTTGGTAAGCTCACAGGTGATGCGCTTTTCCAACCATCATCCAACTGAGGTATGGGGCCAACTGATGCAGGGTTTTTGAGAGCCATGGGACCTTTCACAGCCCAGACACTTACAGTTAGATGGACCCAGGACAGTGGCTCTAAGTCTTTTGTCTCGTGCCAGTGAAGATTAGAAATGGGAATGCTCACGGAAGTGTGCAAAGTGGGAGCAAACTTTCTTACAGAGAATCAAAAGAAAGTAAAAAACTGAAGAAAGTGAGAAATTAAAGACTGGACAAAGTCTGAGGTAACTGACATGAGACTGACTATTCTCTGGGCCACCAACTGCTAAGCCAATGGAGAGACCACATGCTCTATACATGTGCCCTTGGCCCAAGAAGTTGCTGATACAGGCCAGGTGGTGGTGGCGCATGCCTTTAATCCCAGCACTCAGGAGGCAGAGCCAGGCAGATCTCTGTGGGTTCGAAGCTAGCCTGGTCTACAGAGCGAGATCTAGGAACCAAAACTACACAGAGAAACCCTGTCTCAAAAAAAAAAAAAAAAAAGAAGAAGAAGAAGTTGTTGATACATTGTTCATGTGCTACCAACCCAGTTCAATGGTTGAAGCCCACTCTGCCCATCTCGGACTTGCACTTTGTTTGATGCTGACCTTGACTCTCAACCCATGGCTAGTGTTGTCATGAACAACCTTGTGTCTTGCTGGCTGCTAATTAGATAGTGTTCTCCACATCTCCATGATCAGCCTGTAGCAGGGATTTAACGATCACAGTCACAAAGATGTAGCTGTGGTCTTCCTTAATTACTACATATTTAGCCGATCCTCATTGCAACGTGTGCAAGCAACTCACACTTTCCAGTGTGGGTCCTTTCCCCTTACTACCTCCAGAGAGCTAGCTCCTACATCACAAGTATGGGGTGCTCTTGTGAGCACCAAAGTGCCCCAATTCTTTTTTTTTTTTTTTCCAAGACAGGGTTTCTCTGTATAACAGTCCTGGCTGTCCTGGAACTTGCTTTGTAGACCAGGCTGGCCTCGAACTCACAGAGATCCACCTGCCTCTGCCTCCCAAGTGCTGGGATTAAAGGTGTGCAACACCACTGTCCTGCTCAAGCTATGGTTTCTTGAGGAAGAGTTGAGGTGAGAACCAAACGATGAGCATTTACCGAGCACCTGAACTGTTTCTAACATTCATTCATTCATTCATTCATTCACTCATTCATTCAGGTCTCCCAACAACTCTACCAAGGAGATCTCACTCTCATTCCCGGGTCTTGGATGAAGAACTGAGAGTGAGAGAGACGTGCAATTAACCTGGAGTCACATGGTTGACAAATAGGGGAACCAGGTCAAGCCTAACACAATGGAACTCCAGGGTCCATGCTCTACATTACCGTCATATACGCTGACGCTGGTCCATGTTCATCTGGCCGGAAACTACTGGTCATGTTTTTATAGAGCCAAGTCCTAAACTAGCTCTTTAGCTTCTCTTGTTCTTAGCTGAGGTTTTTTTTTTTTTTTTTTTTAATCATTACATGGGGAAGTAACATGGCCGGATGGTATTCAGCGGCCACTAACTTCGCTGAAGATGACCCCTGTGACTGAAGCCACCCAACATTGTTCTCACCGTTCTCAGTGGGGAAAGATGACTTTTGTACGGTTACACTGAAGAATTAACTGTTTCTGGGAAATGGAACTAAAAAGGCATGAGTCATAAGCCTTTCTTTCTAATCAGTAACTTTTCTTCAGATTTACAGAATCCAGACTTTCCACTGACTACAGATAACAGCAGCCCACGCATTACAGAAGCACAGCATCCAAAGCTTATAATTACCCTGGTGCCTCCCCCCAAAAAAATCCCTACATAACCCGAATGCCACAGCCCTGGTGCTAGATGATGGTTCTGTTGGCAACAGCCTCCACCTCTCTATCTTAGTGGGTTTGATAACTTTACAAATAAATCTCTCCTTGCCCTGATCACGTGTCCTTGAATCGTCGGCTTTTTCCATTCACAAGCAATGAACTTGAGTTCACAGTTTTCACTTCCTTGGCTTCCTGTGTTCATGGAGGAAGGGTACTTAGGTCCTAGAGGAAGTTCCAAATTCCTGTAATTACCAAAACGACTTTTCTAATAAAATCTAAGCGTACTGTTTCTTCCTCAAGGGAAGAAAGGTTGGACCAGTTATGGTTGAATTCCACTCTAGTTCAGAGTATGTATGTTTTTATTTGATATGAATCTGTTTGCTTCTACACAACCACTATGCCTCTCGATTATGTGGGACATTTGGTACCAAGCAGGGGAGCAAAGATATCTTCTATGTAAATGATGTTTATCGCCCACATCCCAGCTATGTGACCCTTCCCAAAATCTCTGTAAAGAATACAGTGTTTGTGGTTTTAAATATTCAGAATCACTTTTCTTGTGCCTGAAAAACAAACTGAGCAAAAAGAAAAGAAAAAAAATTTCCACTCCCCCCACCCCCAGGAAGTACTTTTTATTTGCTTGTTTTTTTCATTTTTTTTTTTTTTTTAAATTCCATGACTTGAGAAGGTTTTGATTTGTGTGTGCAGATGCCAGGGCAAGGGGTGGGGAATGGAAAGTTTGCTACATTAAAGGTAGAGCGTGCACAGCGCCTGTCTTCTGAGCTGCTGAGGTCCCGATGCCACACACTTGCTTTTCTCCAGTGCGGCAGTTACCGTCAGCTTGCCTTGCTTAAAGCTAGCCGAAAGCAAATTTGGGTGACTGACTACAGGCGTTCCCACGTCAGGGCCCCGAGAACCATCACTAGGAGTTGTAATAAGCATCCCAAAGGTACCTAGGAGTCCCTTAAGCGGGATTTGCCATTTTGAAATGGGCAGGCATGGAAAGAGCTGTGTCCTTACTAACCAGAACGGTGTCTCCTCCTACATACTCTGTGGAGTAGCACCGCCATCCAGGCATTCAAACAACCCTCTTCTTTCTCTCCATTGCTTCACAGTGAGCCTCAATTCCCGTCTTTCTCAGCTGTGTCCCAAGGGTTTCTCTTCCTGTCTTGCCAGGGCCACAGCGTTATCAGCATCCAGTATCTCTCTCTTCACCTTCCAGCCCCTCCTCCTCCCATTTCAAAGTCTTGAACCAACATTGTAAGTGTGCCCCCCTCGCTGCACACTGTCCATGGCTTCCTGCGGGCGGTTAGGTTAGGATCAAACGCCCCACGTGACCCTGTAAAAGCGCAACTCTCTCTTGCTCCTCATCTCTTGACACATCTGTTCTTTCCTTTTCCTGAACCAAATGCTTAGACCACACCGAACGGGGTGGGCGTCTCCAAATCCCCCAGCAGACACTTGCCCTGCTTCCAGGAGCCCTTTGCTTACCCGTTCTCTCTCCCCTCCCTCTCGGTGTCCTTTCTGCCACAGAAATCCGGTCTGACTTCAGGCCTCTGCTCTCACACGCATCAGTCAGAGAGGAAGACTTGCCCAGGTGATTTCATTCATTAGCTTCCATTTAATACAATGCCCTGCCCCCATCTTAGAGTTCACCGTATGAGTATGAGGGCCTGTCTAATTTCTGCCAACCTAAAAACAAACAAAAGTTCAAAGAGATATTTCTATAGAGTAATGGCATTAACATGGGACTAGGAGATCATTGCAAGGGGAACACGTATGTCAGAGTAAACTATGGGCAGATTCCAAGAGAGTGAGGTAGCGGGAAGCTTTTAAAGATAAGACTGAGAAGTGCTTCAGACACTGAGAAACAGTAATCCTGGCCCTGATGATTCGGGGCGATGATAGATTTACACTGCTTTTCTTTGTGACTCCTAAACTGATCCCAGAAGCTACGCTAAGTGTTCTGAGACGTAACAATGAATTTCGAATAAGTACATCATAACGATAAAGTCTGAGGAAGTACAAAGACTGCACCTGAAAAGACCCACAAATTCATACGCAGCTGTGGCCAGATAAGACAATGCCATGGGCCCAGGAGAAAGCAATAGGGAGTGGAAGCCCCCAGGCAAAACGGTGGCCAATTAGCTCCAGCTAACTGCACACACCCAAGGGAAGAGAATTGCAATGTCTTCTGATTTTCCCCCAGAAACACGTGTTCAACCTTCATAAGAAAAGGTGGCGTGTGCCTTTAATCCCAGCACTCGGGAGGCAGAGGCAGGCAGGTCTCTGTGAGTTCGAGGCCAGCCTAGTCTCCAAAGCAAGTTGCAGGAAAGGTGCAAAGTTAAACCCTGTCTCGAAAAACCAAAAAAAAAGAAAATATCACTACTTTTCAGTGTTTGTATATTTTTATTTTATTGTGTGTTGGTGTTTTGCCTACCCATATGTCTATATGAGGGTGTCAGATCCCCTGGAACTAGAGTTACAGACAGTTGTGAGCTGCCATGTAAGTGCTGGGAATTGAACCCCGGTCCTCTGGAAGAGCCGCCAGAGCTCTTAACCGCTGAGCCATCTCTCCAGTCCCCAAAATATCAACTTTTAAAGTTTTCAATTTATATTAAAAAAAACAAAACAAAACAAAAGACAGTGTGAGCCTACATAACAAATGGCAAATAAAACCTATCTAAAGAGCTGATTTAGCCTGTGGAATGCTTTTTTCTTTCACACTTTTTTTGTTGGTTGTGGTGATGGTGCCTTTTGTGTGGGGTTGCTTACTTTTCACAGACTTTCACTCTACAGCCCAGGTTGGCCTCAGTCTCTTGGGCCTCCTGCTTCAGCTTCTGGTTGATGAGTTTACAGGGATGCATCACCATGCCCTGCCTGGACTATCCATTTGAAACATGTGCTTTACAGTATAACACTTTTGACATCATATACATGCAGATTTGAATAAACTCAAGAGATTTATTCTAGACTCAACTCTGTCATTTACCAGTTACATTGACCTTAAAGAAGACATCTAATTTCTCTGCACAGAAATTAATTTACCTGTGACCTCAGAGGATTCTTGTAAGGAGAAAAAGACAATGCATATGAAAATTCTCAAAAATCATTAAGTGATGCTAGTTGTTGTGATTTAAATTTTTCATTAGTTTTAATGATCATTTTAGGTTTTAAAGTATCTTACTCTGTTTCAATTTTTTATTGACAGGATTGAGATTAGTGACCCCTTGCCGGGAACCATGACAACCTTCTTAGGGTAGCTATTCAAAGTAAGGCTTTAATAACCTCCCCATAGCAACCGATGAATTTTGAGTCTACAAAAGTGATTTCTTCAAACCTCTGAGCTTAATTCTATTTTTTAAAAAAACTGCTCTCTGGCTGGGGAGATGCAAGCATGAAAACTGAGTTCAGATATCCAAAATTCAGGTAAAGTCAGGTGTGTTAGTGAGTGTCTATATTTCCAATGCTTCTACAGCCAGACGGGAGAACAGAGAATTTCCTGAAGCTTGTGAGCTTGTGTGCCAGCTAACCTGGGCTACATAGTACTGAACAACAAAGAGACCCTGTAGAATGTAGAATGTGTGGACCAAAACCCAAAGTCGTCCTCTGACCTCCACATATCCTCTGCACGTGCACGCGTGTGTGCGCACACACACACACACACACACACACACAGAGAGAGAGAGAGAGAGAGAGAGAGAGAGAGAGAGAGGAGTTTTAAATTCTGCTAAAATCTAAATGCCCTTCCCCCAGGCTCTTGTGCAGGCTAGGATTAGACATTAGGTTGAATTGCTTGGATTTCTTAGACGATGCTTCGTGTGAATGGATGACATCTACTGGTATAAACTGAAAGTGTGCTTTCTCTCTTTTGGGTCACCAAAAAAGCAGAAGAAGAACTACAGTAGACTCCAGCACAGGGGTTCAAGCCAAGGATTACACGGAATGGTTAAGAAGCCTATTTATTAGGAGAGTGGAAAAAGCAAGTAACATGCATGCCATATATTTGATCTTAATTTTTACAGCTTCCTATGAAATACATAAAATTGGAACTAGGGAGATGACTCAATGGGTAAGAGTACTTTCTGCACAAGCATGAGCACCTTTCCAATATCCATCTTGAAAAAGCTAGGCAAAGCCAGCAAGACTGCCCAGGTAAAGGGGCTCACCACCAATCCTGGTGACCTGAGATTGATCCCAGGACCCACATCGTAGGAGAGAATCTACTCCCATCAATTGTCCCATGTGACACACACACACACACACACACACACACACACACACACACACACCATGATAAGTACACACATGTGTGTGTGCACACACACACAGAAAGGAAGGAAGGGAGGGAGTGGGGGGGGCAATTTTTAAAAGTCAGGCAAGACTGCCTGTTCACCTTTAACCCCAGCACTGTGAAGAGTGGAGATAGGGGAGATGATCTCTAAGGCTTGCTGGCAATCAAGGAAGATTCCCACCCCCTAACACACATGTGCACACACATGCAATATACGCATAAAAAGAAGAAAAAATATCCAGATGTAAAACTATCACGTGCTTCAAAATATCAATGTCCACTTTCATTTCTGAATTGTTTCATGTCTTGAGTAGACTGTCTTGTTACAAGAAATTCACAGTGGAACTAGAGTTTCCCCTGTTCTTAAACCACTTGAAAAGCAAAGCAAAGCTCTCTCAAAAGCTAGTTGGGTATGACAGGAAGTCATGGAGAAGGACAGCAGAGAAGGTAACTAGATATCTGTTTGGGGCTCAGCTTGTGTCAAGAAGAATTAGAGCTGGTTGAAAAGGTCAGTGGAGAAGATGAGATGAAACAGCCCAAAATGCCTCAGTGAGAGGCAAATGGAAGGGGAGGTGGAAGGCCGAAAATTCACCTGTACCGCATGGTGCAGTCTACACAGCACCTATGCATATTGCACCGGATAGATATGTATTATAATCGCCGTCTCATAGAAGGTGCTTTACACAAACAAGCCTGGATTATGACTAAAACTCAGGCAGACCTACTACTATGTTAGTGCTCTTCCATGTGCTGGGGGGAAAAAAACAAAAAACAAAGGCTCTGGGTTGCAAGAATTGACCCTGAAAGTTTGTTCGCAGCCCCATCTCTCAGAGGCTCTGTTGCCTGAAGAATGCAATTATAAATAGCCTTGGACACAGCTAATCACTCGTCATCCCTCTCATTATAGACACACAGAAGCATCTTTGGCTTTGGAGCTTCATAAGTCATTTGGGTACAAGAATATAAACAAAGTTTTGACAGGTGCAGTTATAAAGCCTTGAATACTAATGTTGTACTTTACTACCCAGCCCACCCACCCCCGTTTAAATCTTCCAGTTAGTTCAGGACAGGGTTACTAGGTATACTATCAAAGTCAAGTTGGACTCTCCAGCTCAGGGCATAAGTGGTTTTCTCAAATGGCACGATGAATCAAAATCTCCCAAAGGAGCATGTGTGAAGCGGGAGAAAGAAGTACGAGGAGATTGTGAGTGTGATCCTGAGATCTCACTACTCAGCCAGCCTCACTGAAAGAGCAAGCTCCCTCTTCAATGAGGGATCCTGTCTCAAGGCAACAGGATAGACAGTAGTAGAGGAAGGCACTCAACACCGTGTCCTGGACCTGCAGGTGTGAATGCACCACACACAAACATGCACACACACACACACACACACACACACACACACAGAGCATGCATCCATATACACACACATGTACCTACACACGTGCATGCAACACACACACAAATGGAAATAAATGGTACCTATGAATTAATCTCTTGATAGTAATTTAAAAAAACTAGATGAAACTTTATAAATCATAACTATATGTTAAAACAAAAATATTAAATTAAGAAGCAGGAAATATTACACAATAAACTAAAAGTACTATCTTTATTTCAGCAATTAATCTGAGCAAGATTCTTTAAGTAGCAAGATAAAGAGAATCCATATTCCCAATATTAGAAAGGATCATAGATACTAATGATTCTTATTTTAATTTTAAAGAAAATATAACACAAATACATACCATGTAACTTTTTAAATTATTAATTTATTTACTTTACATTCCAGCCACAGTTTCCCCTCCCTCCTCTCCTCCCAGTCCCTCTCCCCCACCCCCCCCCCTCTGTTCCCACCCCCCACCCCCATCCACTCCTTCTTGGTTTCTGTTCAGGAAAGGCCAGGTCTCCCATGAGTATCAACAAAACATGGCATATCAAGTTGCAGTAAGACTAAGCACCTCCCCATGTATTAAGGCTGGGCAAAGTGACCCAGTATGAGGACAAGGGTCCTAAAAGCCAGGGAAAAAGTCAAGAGACAGCCCCTGCTCCCACTGTGAGGAGTCTCACAAGAAGATCAAGCTGCAAAACTGTAATGTATATGCAGAGTGCTAGGTCAGTCCCATGCAGACTTCCTGGTTGTTGGTTCAGTCTCTGTGAGCCCCTATGACCCCGGGTTAGTTGATTCTGTGGGTTTTCGTGCGGTGTTCTTGGCCCCTCTGGCTCCTACAATCCTTTCTGCCTCTCTTCTGTAGGATTCCTAGAGCTCTGCCTAATGTTTGACTGTGGGTCTCTGCATCTGTTTCCATCAGTTGCTGGATGAAGCCTCTCTGATGACAATTGAGCTAGGCACCAATCTATGAGTATAGCAGAATATCATTAGGCATCATTAACCATATAACTTTTAAAAATATGTTAGACATTGCCAATTTTCTGGAACACATTTGCAGAGAAATGGAAAGTGGAATAGACTGGCAACCTGTGAAGAAATCAGAAACAGAACTAAGAAAGTAACCAGTACAGAAAGGTTGAAAACAAACCATCCTACAAGTGAGCTCCAGCGGCCCTAAAATCCAGAGAATCTCCAGGCTGTTTAAACTAATCTGGAGGCAAAACCTGAAAGGGTGGCGGCTGATTTTAAGAGGCCGACATGATAGTAACAGCAAGATCTAACTAAGATAAATCAGAGAATATATATAATTTAAGTACTCAATATATCTAATTTGGTGGCTTATTAAGGAAAATTCACCTTATAGAATCAATTCCCCAAATGTAGACATTTATTTTTTCTTTCTTTTCCTTTTTTAAATGTGTATGGGTGTTTTGCCTACATGCATGTCTGTGTAGCACATGGGTTTCTGGTGCCCTTGGAGGCCAGAAGCAAATATTAGATCCCCTGAGGTTGGAGGTCCAGAGTTGTGAGTCACCATGTGGTAGCTGGGAATCAAACCTGGGTCCTCTGGAAGATTAGCTGGTGCTCTTAACCACTGAGCCATCTTTCCAGCCTGGTATTTCTTAATAGTAAGAAACCTAGGTACCATTAACTTAAACAGGAAAAAAAATCATCTTAGAATATGCTTAAAAACAACTTCAATAATACAACATCCATGAAGGTTAGTCTTGAAGAATTGCCCCCCTCAGACTGGCCTGTGGGCATATTGCGGAGCATTTTCTTGATAGCTAATTGATATGGGAGGGGGCTGAGCCCACTGTGGACAGTGCTCTATCTGGAGAGGTGGGCTGAGAAAGAGCAAGCCAGTAAGCAGCATTCCTCCATGGCTTCCTCTTCAAGCTCCTGCCTTGAGGTCCTGCCCTGGCTTCCCTCAATAAGGGGCTATAACCTATAAGCTACAAGAACCCCTTTTCCACAACTGCTTTTCATTGTGGCGATCATCACAGTGAATGAAAACAAGCTAGAACATCATCCTTGCGTGAATTTTAATAAACAAAGCCTACTAAGATGTGAGAACCATAAGGATGCTTTTAACCACATGAAAAGTTGCCACCTCACCTCACTGGACATGGGCTTAGAAAACACTGAAGGGTTCATCTGAGGTTAGGAGGAAGGGACTACCCTTCCTGTTTTTCAATATTCAGAGAAATATTTAAAGGAAATATTTGCTGTATCTTCTTAAAAGATAAGACACCGTTATCAGATATTTGCTCTGACGTGCCTTATTAACAAGAGAATAAACTGAAAAGCTATTATGAGGAATAATAAAGCTTAGTAAGCCAGACAAGAACAAAATAAATAACAAAACACCAACAGCTTTCTGTATATAAGGGAGAAACCTGTATTTAGAAAAACCGTAAGCCGAAAGATGATATAAAAATACAACATCCATACTGAGGAAGCTACAAAACCTACCAAGTGATATGAAAGAGGATTTGAATTGATAGATATGCCTGCCACATCTCTGATTGGAAAGACATGTTACAATAATATCCATTCCTTCCAAATCAATTTGTAAATGTAATGGTTTCCCGAGTAAAGTACTGGTTGGATTTTCTTGTCTTTGAGAATCTGAACGGTGAACTGAAAAATTCTTTAGAAGAGCAGATTTGAGAATGACAGAAACAATCGATGCCCAGAAGTCGAAGTGACAGGAAACCTAGGTTTACAAGCAGATGTAAGGCGGGCTGGGGAGACAGCTTGGTTGATAAAGTGCTTGCTTCTCAATCACGAGTTTGGTCCTGGGTCCAGCAGCTGTATGAGTCTGTAGTCTCAGCATCGGGAAAGGGAGCTGACACAGGCAGGTCACTGAGCCCTTGGCCAGCCAATATAGCCAAACTGATGAGCGAGAGACCCTGTCTCAAAGAAGAAGGTGGAGAGTGACTGAGGAAGACATATGTTGTTCACCTCAGGCCCCCACATGCACATCATGTGCACACATACCTGCACACACACACACACACACACACACACACACAGAGTTAAATAAAATCAAGGGCTGGCAGTATGCCTCAGAGGATAAAAGTTCTTGCTGTCAAGCCTGAAGAACTGAGTTCAATCCCCAAGACCCACCTAGCACCCAACCACACCCACACACCCCAAGCACACAAAATAGGAGTAATAAAATTGTCTTTGGTTTGAATAAGAAAGTAAGTGGTAACATACTGGTGGTGTGAGCTATGTTATGTAAGTGTTGGCAAACAAAACTTAGGTCCTTGAAAAGAATGGCATGGGACCTTACCTGCTTAAACATGTCTCAAATCCTTATACTAGGCACCTAAATATTGGATTTAATATAGCATATATTCAATAAGCCACTGTTCATGAATATAAAGCAGACTTATAAAACTAAAGTGAACTTTATTTTGAATGATGAAAAATTAACTTTGATTCAAGTATATTTTATAATTTTTTATCTTGTTTAATTTTCTCACCTCCAAGAGCCTTCATTCTTGATTTGACTATAGCAGAATCAAATAGTCTTTCTATACTATAAAGATGAAACTTGTAAAGTTTCAGATTTATGATATTGTGAAATAAAGAGTTTTAGTTATTAAAAAAAAAGAAAGAAAGAAAGAAAGAAAGTGGTAGCTTTGACTTTCAACTGGTGGGCCTGGGTACTGAGCAAACCTTCTGAAGGGAATTAGCTGCTGAATATCAGAAGCCTTCTGAGGCATCCCAGTCTCCTGACCACAGGATGCCCTCCCAGGAGGCTTGAGCTTACCAGACATTTCCAAGCAGATCACAGTCCCCACCAAAGCTCATCAGGATTCAATTCCATATATATGTATGTATCTACATTACAAATTACTGTGATATAAACTCCAAAATCTAGATACTTATTATCTTTACAGCTATTTGGAAGATCCAAATGCCTACCTAAGTTTTATTCTTTTAATCATTAAGTATTGGGTGGCCAAAGGATGAACAATAGTGTGCTAACCTAGTCCAGCTTTGAAAACCTGCCCTAGGAATGACCCTGGAAGCGTACTTAGAGGCTGAAAGAGAAAAACAGCAAAGCAAATAGAAATTTTAATTGCAACTATTGTGCAGAAAGAAGGAAGCCCTAGAATATATTTAAGGTAACAAAGCTGCAGGAGCAACAATGGTAACTTCTAAATGTATATTTTTTTTTCACTTCTTCAATTGCCTTGCCGCTAGTATACTAAACACTAACCCTTAATGCTCCCCATTCCTGTATGCTTTATTTCAGGCATATTAGATATACCATACTCTTTATAGCTGACAGGCGGCTTCAAAGGTGTCTGCAGACAACCTAAAAAGAATTTGACTTTCGGCAAACAAACTAACTGTCAATGATGTTTATCTCTGTCTCATAACATGAACGCACCCCAGACCACGTTACAACAAGCCAGATGTGTGGAACCTCCACGAAGCAACGGTGACTTAAAAATAACAGACTATGTCAGTTACACAGTTCATTTCTAAGTGGCTGAAAAGCAAACTGACTTAGGAGAAGAAAGGAAGAGGTTGGCTATTGAAGCTAAAAAAGGAAAATCAAGAGACCCTGCCTCCAAGTACAACTGTAGCTAGACCCCCCCACTCCCACCCTGCTTTCTTTGGTGGCTTCATTCTGAAGCAGGCTTTTCTGAGTGTCTTCATACACGACTTCCCATCTTTACGGACACAGCAGCTACATTAAGAACAGTGTTAACAAACATCCTCGCTGTGGCACATTAGCCTGACACAAGGGCACATGCCTGGTTTTCGGAAGCATTCCTGTAGCCAAGAGGCAAATCTCCCATAGCCTAGGATTCATCCTTCCTCCATCCCGGGAGCCCAGAACGGAACAGCCTTATCTCAACACATGAAGCAAAATCTGGGGAAACTGGACACAGGGAAACCAGAGAAAAGGGATAGGAATGTTGTACAGGTGGACCTCATAGATGTCTCACACATGATATGGTTCCTGTAGCTGAACACGGGCACAGGAGATGGAAAGGGTTGTTCAAGGTGCAGGTAGTGTGTGAATACTCAATTTGGAGCTGGCACAGTGGCATGTATCTATAATCCCAGCAGTCCTGAAGTTGAGGCAGGAGGATCGGGTGTTTGAGGTCAGAATGGGCTACATAATGAGTTCCAGACCTGCCTGGGCTCTATAGCAAGATCCTGCCTCAACCAACCCCTCACTGCAGTATGCCATAAAATGAACCTTTTCAACTAAATCAGTGGCAGTAAAGGAAGACCTCCTGAATCATTCCATCACTCAAACTGGAGAAGGAGGAAGTGGGAACCTGCAATTAGCTCACATTGTTCGACTGTCAGCAGGTCTGTGTAAATTTATCCTCACTTAGCTTGTGTTCAACAAGAAGTCAAACACTTCCTGGGACCGGCTCTGTCCAGCCTCCTCCATTCTTGGAGAGACTGATCCTTGCCAATGGATCAAGGTCCTCGGGCTGAGCTTCCCATGAGCTTCCCACGGCTTCCATCTGTGGGAGCCCAGCGAAGGAGACAGCAGGAAAGTGTTGGCTCCCTAGGCTGCTTTGCCTCAAGGCCTCAGCTCCCTACAGGGAGGTTAAGCACAGGCTTGAGCTTCTCCTGCAGCTCTGTCTGTGTTCTAGTGCGCTCTCGGCTTGACCTTCAGCTCTAGGTGACGCAGGACGAGGACTACTGCTGTGTAAAGCGATATGGAAAAAATCCCTAATAAATTCAGCCCACACGGAAAGAGTGAGAAAGAAAATGACGTAAGGGAAGATAAGGCCTCTGATTGGAACCCTCGTAGGCACTGTCACTCCAACAAAGATTATTTACAGAGATGGATGGGTCTCCTGGGACCAGTACCCAACCCTGATAGGAGCCCGTTCATTTGCAGTTTGCTTGTGAAAGGTCCCTATTTAGTTAGCGTCGGTCGGTCAGTGTCCTATAAACCGTAAAACTCTAAAGAGCAGTGGAGAAAGAGCACAGCGAAGGACCCAGGCCATCACGTTTCTTTTTTCTCCCCACAGGAATAAAACTCAACCTGGATGCACACACACGCTTCCCCCCCCCCCCCCCCCCCCCCCTCCCATTTCTATCGCCATCCTAGGAAGGTAGCTGATCGCCCCCCTGAATCTCTGCTTCCTCTGTACTCACTGCCTTAGGAAAAGAGTGTAAAATGCATAAACTCATTTAAAAACCCAAAGGAAAGCTAAACTAAATTGCTAAAGGCATAAGAGCATAGGGACCTCGGCGTCTAAACAGGGCCTCCGTTGGGGAGACTCTCTGTTTTCAGCTGTCTCCCTTGAGTTTGGAGTTCCAGAAGCTCTAGCTTCTGCCTGCTTTGCCGGGGTGCCGCCGTCTTCCTAACCATACAGAGCACATGCGTGAGCTTTCCCTTCTACCGTATAAAATTACAAGTTTTGTTGCAGTCTTAAATGGAATTTTTTTATTATTATTGTACCCAGTGCTTGGGATTTTTTTCCCAATGAACTAGAGCTTGATTTTGGATCCCCTTCGTGTATTTGCGCTTGGCTGTGAAAGTGTGGCGGAGCCCTGGGAAGTGTTCTCAGTGGCTCAGACTCTGAACGCAGAAAGGGTTGAAGGAGTTAAAACATATCCAGGGGTAAAGGCCTGTGTAGGCACGGTGACAAGGTGTTGAAGAGGAAACACAGGTGTGGCTCACCCTAGCTGCTCGGGTGGCAGAATGCTCATTAGACGGAGCACTGATTGGTGGGTGAAGTCTTTGTTCCGATGGTGGGGGGAGAAAGAAAGAAGTGAGGGTGAGAGAGGACAGGGACAAAAACACGAGACAAGCAGCGCACAGAGACAGGAAGAGAGGTGTGGTAAGCAACGCCAACGTTTTCCAGAATATCTAAGAAAGAGATTCTGGAGAACATCCATCCATTCCACCTCCCCACTGTTTCCTCAGAAGCTTCCACCAGGGGGCGCTGTGGAAACGGAGAATTGATGTTCCCTGCAGGAACTATTCAAACATTCTTGTACTCTGAGGATGGTGTGTGTGTGTGTGTGTGTGTGTGTGTG
>CABHPP010141241.1:3496-53898 GCA_902168425.1 Peromyscus attwateri
CTCTCTCTCTCTCTCTCTCTCTCTCTCTCTCTCTCTCTCTCTCTCTCCCCCTCAGCAGGGCTGCATGTAGGCCCAGCTGCTCTTGAACTCAGATATGTAGCTGAGAATGTCCTTGAACTCCTGATCTCCCAAGTGCTGGGATCACAGCCATGGACCACTATGCCTGGGTTTCAGAGTGCTGGGGATGGAACCCATGGCTTTATGCTGGATAAGCACTGTACCCATAAGCCACATCTCCAGCCTCACACCTTTTTCTCTTTTTTTCTTTTGAGAAAAAGCCTCATGTGGCCCTTCTGAGAAAGGGTCTCAGGGCACCCCTCAAGGCTTGGTGCTCCTGCCGCCCGCTCCTAAGAACTAGGGCTACAGTCGCACTTTGCCTTGCCTGGCCATTTTAGTTCGCATTTTTGTTTCAAATTTATTTTATGTGTGTGTTTGCCTGCCTGAGTTTATGTGCACCATGTGCATACAGGAGCCCGTGGAGGTCAGAAGAGGGCTTTGGAGCCCCTAGAACTAGAATTACAGGTGGTTGTGAGCCACCATGTGAGTCCTGAGGATTGAACTCAGGTCCTCTGGAAGAGCAGCCACTGCTCTTAACCACCAAGCCACCTTCCAGCCCTTGTTTTTTCATTCTATAGTATTTTGACAAGATCATACTATGTAACTCAGGCTGATTTAGAGTTTGCTCTGTAGCATAGGTTAGCTTCAAACTCTTGATTCTCCTGCCTCAGCTTCCTGAGTGCTAGATGACAGATGTGCACCACACCCCTGACAGTTTAATGTCATTTTAAATCCCAAATGGGGACTTTCTGAGGAACTACCAGCTATCAGAAGTCAGCAGGAGCCTGCGATGGGGGTACATCTGAGATGACCTAGTCACCCACAAAGAAAACTGCAAAGTATATGGTGGATCAGCCTGAATCCACAACGAAGTCACTGGGCCTGGTGGGTGATCCTGGAATCTTCCTTGAGGGGCTAAAGTCCCTGTCCACTAAGCTGTCACAGGGCCAGGCACATCAGCATGGGTAAGTGTCTCCAAATCAAGCAGGGACGGACTGTGCTAAAGTGCACCCTGGGAGACCTGGTCTGCTTCCTCCAGCGCGGACTGGAGCCAGCAAAGGAGATGGACAGTTCTCTCGGAGGATGGTTCATCATGTGCAGAGGCCCAGAGTAGGGATAAAATGTAGCCACTGTGGCCCCACCAGTGGCATAGGAATGCCTGGGACACAGTGCAGATGAATACAGGAGGTTGGAGTTAGGGACAGGGCTGAGATACAAGACAATAAATTCCAGGCTGATGAGACTGCGGGGCTTGGGGGAGGCTCTGAGGAGTAGGGGAGGGTCACCTCAACTCTGACTCCGGGGCAAAGGACAGAAGGAGGCTTGACAGAGGATTCGTGAGGTAGAAGGTGAAGCGTGAGCTGGGACTGGTGCTCTCCAACCCCAAGGCCTTTGCAGGACCTTCCCCTCTTCCTGCCTAGGACATCTGGGTAGGTTTGCCAAGGGCCCTGGATGAAGGTCAGCCAGTGTGGGACCATTCCCCCCTCACCTCGGACATCTAGCTTGCACTCAGCCAGGGCCTCCCCCAGTTCATTGAAGGCACGGCAGGAATAGGTCCCTGCATCGAAGGGCGAAGGGCGGCGGATGTTCAGCGTCAGGATGCCCTGATAGTTGGTTATGAGGAATTTGGGATCTTCATGGATTTCCATCTTGTTCTTCATCCACACCACCTTTGGCTAGGGAGGAGCACAAAAGAGGCTGATTTAGAGGGATGCCCTCGACAGTGCCCATGCCACTACCTGGCTGGGTGGACTTGAACCAGTCACTTTACTCTCTGATCCCCAGTGTTTTCTTCTGTACAGACAAGTACATAACGCCTCGTGCACATGGGAAACAGCGACCTCCCATCGTTCTCAAAAAAGGTAGCGCCTTAAGGCCCCCAGTTGGCCCCCATCCCTCCCTGTTCATTACCTTTCCCATCCAGGACCCTGACTCTGTCTGTTCCCTCCTCCTCCAACACCGCTCTTCCTGCCTGTCCTGCGCTTCCCACCCCAGTCACCTCCTGTACCGGGGGGCCTCGTTTACTGTCCCAGCACTGCCTGTATTTCTCTCTCATGCTTATCACCATTCACAGTTTTATATTATCTGTGAGAATTTAGATCAGTCCTTCCCCCCCCCACACACACACACACACAACACAAATGGAACTTCTTTGTTCTATTTGTGAAGCACACATGAAGTCCAGGAAAATATTTGTGGAAACAATGATGTAATTCAGCAAATGGAATGAATGAATAAGCTAAGAAAAATGAATTAATTGACACATGGTTAAAGGAGATGGTGGGTGGATTTATGAACGAATGGATGAGAATACCCAGACTTGGTGGTGCACACCTAAAAGCCCAGCACTCAGGAAGTGGAGGCAGAAGGATCTTGAGTTCAAGGCCATCCTAGGCTACAAGAACCCTGGGACCTGGAGAAATGGTTCAGTGGTTAAAAGTGCTTGCTGCTTTTCCAGAAGATCTGGGTTCAGTCCCAGCACCATTGCTGGGCAGCTCACAGCTGCCTTTAATTCCAGTTCCAGGGAGTCCAGCGCCCTCTCTGACCTACAAGAGTACTGCACACACAAAGTGCACATACAGACACATATATTTTAAGAGATTTTTAAAGAAAAGAGTGAACTTGTAACCGGTTGGCTGAGGAAAACCCCCAGGGAGCTTTGCAGGTGTAGATGCTTGCCCAAGGTTTTCTAGGGAGTGACAGTGTCCACAAACAGGACAGGAGAGTTGGGCTTCATGAATGAGGTGTACCTGGCAGTCGTGAGGCAGAGAAAGGGCAAGAGGTTCAGGATTGTCTGACACTTGGCCTCCACCAAGGAGGCTGCAGGGAGGACTGCTGGTGTGGTGGCTTCCCCAGACCCCACCCTGGCACCTTGGGGTGGCCTCTGACAGCACAGTTGAGAGCCGCAGCGTATCCCGCCACCACTACCCGATCCGTCAGCGGTGTCAAGAACTTGGGGGCCGTTCGGAAATCATGCTCCCTGTATTCCAGTGATTTTAAGGTGATTCCTAAGGAAGAAGAGACACCTATAAGGTGAGTCCCACCCCAAACCCAGCCAGAGACCAACAGCCAGGAGCTGCAGCTCAAGGCCAGGCAGCCAGGCCCTGCACCTGTCTTGAGGATTCGAGCTGTGTTCTTGGAGACACCAGGTGAGTCACTGAGACCACAGATGTTCTCGCTGAAGACCCGGAAGTAGTACTCGTTGCCCACAATGAGATCGGACACTGTACAGCTGGTGTGGCGATTGTGTTCGTAGACATTGAACCACTCCTGGAATGGGGACAAGGAGGGACCAAGGAAGGCAAGCTCATGGAGGACACACGTGGGTACAGACCAGGAAGGGCAGGAAACAGCCTGTCTTTCATACTCGGCCCACTCACTCTCAGTCACCCAGTCTCCTAGCCTCAATGTCCCAGCTGTGAAACAGAAAGCTCAGCTCTCTTCTGCCAAGGCCACCAGCATTTCCCGCAGCCCCTGAGGCCCCTCTGTTCCCTCACCATGGTTTTTTTGTCAGCCTTCTGGACAAAGTAGCCCGTGACCTCGCTGTTCCCATCATCCTTCGGCGGCTGCCACTCCACCAGTGCATTGGTGCCCCACACCTCCTTCACCACCACGTTCTCGGCTGGCCCTGCCTTTTCTGCCAAGAGGGTTGGGGGTCACACATCATCAAGGGGCCCTGATGCCTGGCTCTGCCCCTCCCTTCCCCTCCTGGGTTTTTTTTTCTGACTCGTAGCTCAGGCTGGTCTAAAACCCACTATATATCCCAGGACTACATTAAACGCCTGATCTTCCCACTGCTAGCCCGTGAGTGCTGAGATTATGGGCACAAACCACCACACTTTATCTAGTGCTGGACGTGGACCCTAGGGCCTCGTACGTTAGCCGAGCACATACCAACTGAGTCCCTGCCCCACCTTTCACCCTTCCATTTCAGACCTCCCTTTCTTCCCTTTGGCTATGTTCCTCCAGTCCTCCGGTCCTCCAGTCCCAGCCTCTCCCCTACTCTGACTCCCCTCTCCTCCCATCCCTTACTGGCCTCTTCCACCTGCTCCTGAGCTGTTCTATCGCTCACCCACCCCAACCCCACCCCCGGGCTCCAGCCTCGCACCCACAACCCGGATTCGGATGGTGGCAGTGTCCTTCATGTTCTCAATCTGCACACTCAGCTCATACTCTCCCGAGTCAGAGCGGGCCGCCTGACGCACGAAGAACACCGTGTCGAAGTCGCTGGTTCGCACATTCACACGGGAGGTATCCAAGGGAGCCCCACCCTTTGTCCACACCACCTGAGGCCGGGGCTTGCCCTGGGAGAGGTTATAATGTCAGGTGAGAGGGCTCTTCAGGCCCAAGGGCCTGGCTACATCACTGCCCCTGGGCCTGATACCATACTGGACTTGTACTTGACCCTAATCTAGGCCCTGATCCCCACTGAACTCTGGCCATGGCTTTGATCCCAACCCTATAGGTCTCTGAAGTCCACCTTGACCCCAGCCCTAGCCCTGATCCAGACCCTGGCTCTGACTTTAGCACAAACAATGGTACTGGCCCTGAACCTGACCCTCTCCATAGTCTTGGTCCCCAGCCCCACCCCTAAGTGTGACCCCAACTCCAATCCTGTCCATAGCCCCAACCCTGGCCCTGACCCTGATCCCAGCTCTGACCCTGGCCCTGTCCATATTGCCAACCCCAGCCCCCACACTGATCCCAGCCTGAGTACCTGGAAGGGGATAACAAGATTGAGAGCTTCCCCCACTTTTCGGATATAGGTCTGACGCAGGTGGCGGGGGAGGCGGATCTTGGGTTGCTCTGAGGGTGTGAACAGAGGGGGTTGGTGTTGGGCTGGGGACACTAGAGAGGGATGACACCATCTGAGGGACCCTCACTGAAGGACACTGAGTCCTCAGGAAGGCTGAGTCAGGGACTGGGTATCACTCACCCACAATCTCCCTAATGGTGACCGGCTGAAGGAGGGTGGCTGGTTCACTGCGCCCTGCAATGTTGACCCCAACAACCCGGAAGAGAATCCTGGCTCCAGTTGGGAGATCCTTGACAGTGAAGCCACACCGTTCCACGGGTTCCTTGTTAGCCGGGACCCATTCCTCAGCTAGAGAGAGGAGTCACATGTGGAGCTGGCCCTTCCCCTGGCCTCCGCACTGTGTTCCCCACTGTCCCCCCAAGAAACAGCCCCAGCACAGTGAGGACTCCGTGAATACCAGCAGAAGTGGCAGCAGCACTGGTCAAGCCTTCCTGAGAACGGCGTGAAGGGCCACACCCATCACAACATGGAGACACAGACCTGCCTCAGCGCTGCTGGGACCCCCATTTCAAGGACAAGGAAACTAGAGGCCCAGGTAGGTTAAGAAGCTACTTGAAGTTACACAGCCCCAGCATGGTGCAAGAAATTCCAGGGGTATGAGGGTGAGGTGCTGCCCAACTGGAATACTGGGAAGAGATGGGGACAAGAAGCTGACGGGGCAACATTATCACTTTCCTGCATGACCTGATGTGGTGGTCACAGTTCCAAGTCAAAATGAAGGTTCTGAATCATAGAGACCAAAACCACACAGCCACAGGCAGGGCAGGTAGGGCTGGGTTACTGATAAGGTAACTGCTCGGTTACTGATACGGCTGGCCAGATGGTGTCAGTGTGGTGTCCTGACCGCCAGAGAAGTGACACATGGAAGACATTCTGCAGCCAGGGCTGTGAACCCCATGGCAGGCTGTGTGTGTGTGTGTGTGTGTGTGTGTGTGTGTGTGTGTGTGTGCCAGTGTGCATAGTCGAGTGTGCGTGTACACGGGTGGGTAAATGAACATTTGAGTGTGAGTGCATGGCTTTAAGGAGTATGTGTGTACTAGTGTGAGTGTGTGACTGCATGCCAATGTGCTTCATGAATATGTGTGGGTATGTGCAAGTGCGTGAGTGTGAGTGTTTGTGGGGGGCATGCAGCAGAGGTGGATGGGGACAATGGAGATGACAGTTACAGAGATGGTTGGGAGGGAAGAATATTAAGACAAGGAAGAGAGGAGAAGGGAGGGGAAGGGAAGGAAGGAGGTAGAGGAGAATACAAGAGAGGGAGAAGAGAAAGATAAGGAGCTACTGCTGTGTGGAGGCGACGGAGGGTGGGACGACGCACTGGCCTGAGGGCCCAGCCTAGCCCAGGCACTATGCTGGCCCCTGTGCATCTCCCAAGTCCAATCCCGGGTCAACATAGGACCAAGTGCCACTTACAGCCCTCCAAGCAGTACTCCACCAGGTAGCCGTCGATGCCGCCGGCGCCAATCCTGTCTGGAGGCCTCCACTTGAGTGTGGTGGTGGTGTCTGTCACATCCTCCACTGTGAGGTGCTGGGGTGCACTTGTGGGGGCTGCAGGGATCCAGAGAGGGGGGCAGGAGCCAGTGAAGGACCAGCGGTCAGCAAGAGAGAGCAGGGATCAGAGGCTAGTATCACTGTGGTGGGCCAGAAGTCAGTGAGCAAGAAAGGGCTTGAAGGAGATTAAAATAGCACCCAAAACAAAAAGCCAGTGTAGGGTGGCACACACCTTTAATCCTAGCACTGGGAAGGCAGAAGCAGGAGGATCTCTGTGAGTTCAAGGCCAGCTTGGCCTATGTATCAAGTTCCAAACCAGTTAGGACTACACAGAGAGAACATGTCTCAAAAGACCGAAAAGAGAGGCGGGGGTGCTGGGGCTGTAATTCAGAGGAAAAATGCCTACCTAGAATCTGCCAGTGAGAGGCTGGGGGCGTCGCTCAGTAGTAGAGCCTGTGTCTAGAATCTCTCAGTGAGGAGCTGGAGTTTTGTGTAAGGTCTAGGTTCATCTCCAGACAGACACACACACACACACACACACACACACACACACACACACACACACACACACACACACGAGTTCCAAGCTCTGTGGGCCAAAGGCCAGGTGTGGGATTGGAAATGGATGTGGGGCAGGGTAGGTGGGAGGGGCATGTGGGGAGGGACGGGCCATTGTACCAATGGGCATGAAGGGCTTGGTGTTCACGCTGGGCTGTGAGACACCGATGGCGTTGACGGCGAAGACCCGCATTTCATAGAGGACGCCCTCGATCATCTTTGTGGACTCGTAGGTTGTCTCAGTGAAGACTTCAAAGTTGAGCTTCATCCAGCGCTGAGAGCCTTTCTTCTTCCGCTCCATCAGGTACCCTGTGGCTCCCCAAGCAGAAGGTTTGGGGGGCCATGGTGAGATCTAGTGTCACATTCGGGGCAGGAAGGGTCACATAGGAAGGATCATGCAACCCCCATCAGATTGACTCTCAGCTTCACAGAGCCTTCTGGTGGCTGCCATGCGTGGCCTTGGGAAGCCAAGGGTCACAGAAATTCCCAGGCTATGAAGCCAAAATTATACTTATCTCCAGGTCACTGGGGAACAATGAACCCTGGGAAAGGTTAATGGGGTCAAAAAGTAACGAAGATGGAAATCTGGCCAGGCGTGGTGGTGCACACCTTTAATCCCAGCACTCAGGAGGCAGGGTCAAGCTGATACCTGAGAGTCTGAGGCCAGCCTGGGCTACAAAGTGAATCCTAGGCCAGACAGAGCAACACAGTAAGACCCTGTCTCAAAAGGGGGTCGGGGTGGGGGCTACAGGTGTGGCTCAGTCGTTAGTGCTTGTGCAAACATGAAGGCCTGAGTTTGGATCCATAGCACCCACATAAAAGCTGGGTGTAGTAGTATGCCGTATAATCTCAGTGCCGGAGACAGAGGCTCCCTGGGCTCACTAGCCAGCCAGTCTAGCCTAATAGGTGAGCTTTAGGTTCGGTGGAGACTCTATCTCAAAAAATAAGGTGGAGAGTGACGGAGGAGGAGGGCACTGAAGGTGGGCCTGGCCTCCACATGCATGTACACACAAATCAAGAGAAGAAATCGTGGGAACTTAGTTCTCTGCGGAGACCCACAAGGAAGCTGTGGACTCAGGGCTGAAAGATGAATCAAAGGTTAGGGAACATGGGAGTCACGGGGACACTGGTATGAGGATGCTAACCAGTCACGGGCTGTCCTCCATCATACTTGGGTGGCTCCCAGACCAGAATGGCCCAGTCTTCTCCAACTGAGGTGACACGAACGGCCTCTGGAGGGTCAGGAACATCTGGGTGGGGATAAGGGACAGTAAGAGTGTCAGGGGCACCCCTAGAGGCCTCAATGAGCCACCCCGTGCATCATCCCCCTTGGCCCCTGCTTACCCACAACCCGCAGGAAAATGGAGGCCACATCCTCGCCCACAGGGTTGGTGACTTTGATGGTATAGCGGCCCTCATCTGCCCGTTCTGCACTCTCAATCACAAAGCTGCTGCAGTCTGGCCTCTGCTCAATGTGCGTCCTGCCCTCTGTGGCTGTGAACACCTGGACAGGGCCGCCCAGCAGCCAGGCCAGGCTGATATCACTCTCCCAAACCAGGCATGCCTCAGGACCTCACTATGGCTACACGTATGTGAGTTCTGACTCATCGGACTCACCCTGACTTTCCTCCTCCACCCTTCCTGTCCCCCACACACCCTTCACTAAGCACATGTCTTATTCCCAAAAGTCACAATTTATCTACATGCATACAGCCTGACACTCCTTTTTCTTTCTTGTTTTCCTTCTAAGACAGGGTCTCTTGTAATCTAGACTGACACTGAACTACTTCTGTAGCTGAAGATGGTCTTGAACTCCTGTTCCCCTGCCTCTACCTCCCAAGTGCAGAGATGGTGAACCACCATGTCTGATCTGTGCAGTGCTGGGGATAAAATCCAGTGATAGAGCCCCTGCCTAGAATCCCAACCACTCCACTTCTGTCTCAAGCCTCCTCTTACTCTTTTTTTTTTATTTTATTTTATGTACATTGGTGCGAGGGTGTCAGACCCCCTGGAACTGGAATTACAGACAGTTGGGAGCTGTCATGTGGGTGCTGGGAATTGAACCCGGGTCCCCTGGAAGAGCATCCAGGGCTCTTAACTGCTGAGCCATCTCTGCAGCCCGCCTCCTCCTACTCTTAAGACCTTACATTCCTACAGCTCTGCTCTCTGACCCCCACATCCCAGCCTTGGCCATCTTGGGAAGCAACTGTGGCTTGTGTCATTCCCCAAAGGACTGCGACCCATAAGGGTGGCACCTTTAGTGGTTAGCTGGGGGAAGAGTGGATAAACACGGAACCATGCTGTCCATGTTCCAGAAGAGAGGACCTCGGTGATGCTACAGTTTGGATAAATATTACCCAAAGACTCATGTCCTAAAGCTTGTCCCAGTTCATTATATTACTGGAAGGAGGTGGAGCCTTTAAGTGATAGGACCTAAAGCCTGGAGGTGGTGGCTCACACCTTTAATCCCAGCACTCGGGAGTCAGAGGCAGGCAGATCTCTGTGAGTTTGAGGCCAGCCTGGGCTACAGAGTGAGATCCAGGACAGCCAGGGCTACAAGAGAAACCTTGTCTCGGAAAAACAACAAAAACCCCGAAGTGGCAGGACCTAGCAAGAGGACATGCAGTCATTGGTAAGTGGGGGTGCCACTGAAGAGGATATTGGGCTCTGAACCCTTCCTCTCAGTGTGTCCCAGCCATTATGAGGTGAGCATAATGTTGGGCTCATGCCTTGTCTAGACCAGTCCAGCCTGCAGTCTTCAGAAGTGGTCCACACCGAAGGAAGATGTCCTCATTCCATAGAGAATGAAACTGAAGCTCAGACGGGGAGAGCCACCTGCCTGATGCCACTTACCAGAGCCAGAGGGAGAGGGACAAGGACAGAAACCTACCTCATCTCCCTTTAGCCAGGTGGCAGTGGGAGGCGGCTCCCCCGTGATAGCCACATCCAGCCGCAGCTTGTTTCCAGCCACCACAACAATTGAGTTATCTGAGGTCTTCCCCGAGCAGTCCAGGTGGATCTTCGGGGGCTCTACAGGCACAAAAGAGGCACTGTGGACCTGGCTTCCCAACACCATCCAAGAGTCCCCAGAGAAGCAACGTGCCAAGTCCAGACCCAGCCCTCCTCCTCAGTCATGAGTCATACTGGGGCCATACCTTGCTTGGGTACATACTCCACTTTGATTTCTGGAAGGAGAAGGAGTTGAGATGGTTAGAGCTAAACTCTCATGTCCCTCCCTCATCTTTCCTTCATAATCCAGGGGCAGAGGAAAGCATATGGAAGAAAACCTGAGTCTTGGATCCTAGGGGAGGGAAAGACACCCAGGCCACCCCTACTCCCTATGGATACTCATCATACCATGATGGACCATGCCCTGAACATCCCACTGGCTATATTCATGGGCCCCACAGACACTTGCTATGGCCTCCATTGTACAACCAGGGATTTTAATTCTGAAGAGAGAAATTCTGGGATCCTGGAGGTCTGGGAGGGTGGGTTCTCCATCCCTAGTAGAAAAAGAAGGCTGTCTCTACCCAGGAAGTTGAGCTTGGCTGAGAGGGACAGGGCGTAGCCATCAGGCACAAATGTGTAGTCTCCCTCGTCCTCGGGGCGGACATCATCAATCACCAGCTTGTGGATTCTAGAAGGCAGAAAAGAGGTGGGTGGGGTCAGGTCCTCCCATGTGAACCCAACATGTGGGTTCTGTGCTTCTGTGACCACCAACATGAGGAGTGTGGAGCGCAGGGGTCTGCCTCCTATGTCATTCCTCAGGCACCATCCACATTTTTTCCTTAAGATTTATTTATACGTATGCATGTTCGCCTTCATGTCTGTGTGTGCACCATGTGTGTGCACTATGCGTGTGCACCATGCGTGTGCAGCAGCTGCAGAGGACAGAAGAGAGCACTGGATCCCCTGGGACTGGATTTACAGGCAGTGTGAGCCACCACGTGGATGATGGGAATTGAGAGAGCAGCCAGTGCTCTTAATCATTGTGCCTTCCCTCCAGCCCTTCTCCTCCATTTAGTCACAGGGCCTCTCGCCGGAACCTGGGTCTCGCCGGAACCAATTAAGCTGTCTAGCCAGCAAACTCCAGGGATCCTCCTGTCTCTGTCTCCCAGTGTTGGGATTATGGGCACACACCACCATGCCCCAGCTTTTTATGGGTGCTGGGAATTGAACTCAAGTCCTCATGTTTACACAGCCACTATTTTTACTTGCAGTTTTGTGATATTCTGGCCTGAGCTTAAATCCCGCTTCCTAGCTGTGTGGCTTTGTGCAAGCTACCAAGCCCCTCTGTGCCTCCATTTCTTCCTCCATAAACAGAGGTAATGATAACACTATCTCAGAGTTGTGGAACATCTAGGGTAGACCTGGCACTCAGAAAGTTCCCTGTCAGCATCAAGATGGGCTACGATCATCATCAAGGCTACCAGCAGCGACAAAAACACAGACAAACAGCTTTCATGAAGAAACCCAGGAGGCACTCGGGAGGCAGAGGCAGGCGGATCTCTGTGAGTTCGAGGCCAGCCTGGTCTCCCAAGCGAGTTCCAGGAAAAGGCGCAAAGCTACACAGAGAAACCCTGTCTCGGAAAAAAAAAAAAAAAAAAGAAAGAAACCCAGGAGGATGTGGCACTGGACCAGTCATAGCTCTCAGGCGTTCAGCAGATGAGCAGGTATTTATCTCAGGTGTTCACACACTGCCTGCAAACTCCAGGGATCCTCCTGTCTCTGTCTCCCAGTATTTTCTGGAAACCTCTTGCTTTCCTGTGTGTCCCAAACATGGTCCAAGTTGACCCCTCCCTGCATGCCTTTGCAGTGAGACCTGATGGATCAGCCTGCTCCCAACCAACCCACAGACTCATATGAAAACAACCCTCCTTTTCAACCAGTGAGTCTGTGACACAGCCATGTGTCACACCCACATACATGTGTCCCACCCACCCAGTCCAAGGACTCAGACACCCCACTGTCTCCTCAGCCTGCGCCTCACCTGCCCACATGGGAGATGGTGATCCTCTTGCTGGGTCGGACTTCCACCCCATTCTTGTACCACTTGCCCGTCACTTTCTCATCAGACACTTCGCACTTGAACACAGCCTGTTCTGAGGCCTTCACTGTCAGGTCTGCAATGTCCTGCAGGACCTCCAGTTGCTTCTCTGGATAAGAAGGAAGCAGGGTGGGAAGCTGATTGCTCCAATCAGGCCACAAATACTAGTGAGCACCCACTGTGTGCTGAATGCTGTTCTGGGGATATAGTTATGAGTAAGCCCCAAACTACGTTATTGGACATGGAAGGTCTCATTGTGATGGGGAATAGTGAACAAGGAAATTCCATGAATAGGAGTGAAATGGGCTGAGAAGGGCAGGGGAGACACCACAGAGAATGCGAGAGCCTCCCAGGAAGGGTATATGCAAAGGCCCTGTGGTGGGTTGGGGGCATACTCAGTGGTAGAGCCTCTGCCCAGAATTCTCCAGTGAGAGGTTGGGGGGTAGATAAGTGGATTCCTGGCTAGCATGCCCTGATAAGATGCAATTTATTTATTTATTTATTTATTTATTTTTTATTTTTTATTATTTATCTATTGGTTTTTCGAGACAGGGTTTCTCTGTGTAGCTTTGCACCTTTCCTGGAACTCACTTGGTAGATGAGGCTGGCCTGGAACTCACAGAGATCCGCCTGGCTCTGCCTCCCGAGTGCTGGGATTAAAGACGTGTGCCACCAACGCCACCACCACCCAGCAAGATGCAATTTATTTTCCCAATATTTTACTCAGAAGGTGTTGACACACAGAACCCCTGGGGAAGGAGAGCTGAGTGTGTGTGTGTGTGTGTGTGTGTGTGTGTGTGTGTGTTCACGCTTGTCACCTCCTCTCCATCCTTCCTTTTCTCTTTCTCTCCCCTGGACAACAGTATCACCTGAGAACTGACCTTGGCAGGCTGTTGCTGTGAGTCAATGCAGTGTGCACTTGTTTAATGCCAATATGAAAAAAAAATGTATTTATTTGGATGTGAGTGACATAGATTTTTGTCTTGTTTTGCTTTACTTTTCTCTTTGTAGAAATATAGGCTCTCAGGACATAAAGTCCTCTGGACCCTTCTCTGACCCACTTTCTCCTGGGGTGGCATTTTATATAATGATAAGCTGGTAAACAAACTGGGACATTCACAGGGTCCTGTCATGCCTTCCAAAACACACCTGATTCCATGTCACGTGTGGCGGGGGGAGTGGACAAATGTGAGTGCAGCAGGCAGCGTGACTGTTGGGCCAGTCTGGGCACAAGATGGAGAGTCTGGCCAGGTTGGGGTGGGAGAGGACATACACATCGATCTGGGGCCTCAGCTCTCTCCAACCCTCGGAGAGGAAGCCATACCTTCCACAATGAGTTCAGCCTCACATTGGCCACCGTTGGTTATGACCTGATAGCGGCCCCCATCCTCCTGGGTCACATCAGAGTAGATGAGGATGTGCCGTTTCCCGTCCTTCTTGAAGCGGTAGCGTGCCTTGTAGGAGTCCTCCCGTGTCATCTCCACACCATCTTTCATCCTAGGTGGAGGGAAGACAGATCAGTGGTCTCAATGAGGTGGGAGGATAGATTGTGCATAGACCAGGGATGGGCGGGAATGTGCTTGGTTTAGATGGAGAATGAATGGATGGAGGGGTAAGGGATGGGTGGGTGAATGAATGATAGAAGGATATGATGGGTTGAAAGATGATAGATAAATGGCTGAATGAGTCAATGGAAAGGGGGTTGGGTTGAGGGATGGATGGAGAAGTGAATAATGAAGTTATGAATATATTGATGATAGATGGGCAGATGGATGGTGATGGATGGGTGGAAAGAGGGGGAAAAGAATAGAGGGGTGATGGATGGATAGATGGATGGATGGATGGATGGATGATAAGGATGGATGGATAATGGATAGGTGGAGGGATGATGGATAGATAGATGAATGGATAATGGGATGATGGACTGATAATGGTTGGGTGGGAGGATGGTAGGTGAATGGATTATAGAAGGATGCACAGTAGACAGAACGATGATGGGTGGGTGATAAAAGGTGGATGGATGTGTAGAGGGGTGATAGATGGGTGATGGATAATGGATGGGTGGTGGTTAGATGGTGGATGGATACATGATGGATGGATGAGAGAGTGATGGACAAGCAGATAACAGACACATAAATGGATCCAAGACAAATGACTGGTTGATAGATGAATTAATATTCAGTGCAACAGGATGGATCAGGAAAAGATCCTAAAGATAAACAGATGGGATGAACAGAGGTCAGTTCTAGAATAATGAGGTCATGAGCAAAGGGGGGATTTAAAGAGATTAACCGAGGTCTCAGGTGCCTCCTGAGCAAAGATCAGAACCTCCTAGGAAGTTTTGGGTGTGCTAGAGACCAGGGCTGAGGTGAAGAACCTAAAGGCAGCTGTGCTCAGCTAAGAAACCAAAGCTCAACTCACCACATGACCTGTGCACCTTCTTCAGACACCTCTACAGACATTTCCACTCGGTCACCCACAAACACCTGCTGGTCTTCCAGTGGGGTGACAATCAGGACTGGAGGCTCTGTGTAGTGAGAGAGAGGAATCCAGCAGTTTCAGGGCCCACTCCATTTCCTCCCTGCTTCTCCGGGCTCAGGATGGAGCCAGCCCCACCTTTGACAAAGAGTTCCGTGAAGCACTTCTCGTCTTTGACTGCCGCCTCATATGCAGCGTCATCCGCCAGTGTGCACTTGTTGATGGTGAGGATTCGTTTCTTCCCCACATTCTCAAACACATACCTGCCGTGAGAGGACCCATCATAGAAGACACAACCCAAAGGGGAAGCTGAAACCCATACTTGTTTCTGGGCGCTCACTCCAGACCTCCCTCTGTGCAGCAACTGCCCTGTGCATACTTGCTGCTTGGTTTGATCTCTTGGCCATTCTTGAACCACTTGAGAGGAAGGTCTGGATCACTGATCTCCACCACCAACTTGATCTTGTTGCCCCTGTCTACTTGGTAGGCTGGGTCCAACTTCTTAGTGAAGGCTAGGGATGGAGAGAGGACCACAGGGTAGAGGGAGGTTGGAGATGCTCATCGAGACCAGGGGGTAGAGAGGAGACTTCCTTGTTGCCCTGATCATCTCTAGAGGAGCCAGGTCTTCCTCCCAGACCTCGGTCTCTCCAAGGTCAAGTCTGGAGGCCTCTGTAGACTTAGAGACCTTTGAGAGAGAGGCCCACCACTTGTCAGATTAGGACCAAAAGCTGGGTCCAAGGTACAGATGTCCCCAATGTTGGAGGACTTCAGGACAATCCCATCTCCCGTGGCTCAATGCTGACCTGCACTCTTCTTGACCTCCACCTTGGCCTTCTTGAGCCGCTTCAGCATGCCACGGAGGTCAGTGATACCATATTGAAAGGCAATCTTCTCGTACTCGCTCTTCTTGGCCCCTTTCAGGAGCTCCCAAATCTCTGGGGGAATGCCCAGATCATCATCATCTTTCTTCTTCTTCTTTTCCTCCTCAACTACTTCCCTGGGGGAGCAGGGACACCAGTAGTGAGGTGGTGAAGGTACCCTACCACCCCATGATGAAATTTGCTGTGTGACTCATCAGTTACCTGGTAACTCTGAATCTTATTCTTTCCCTCTTGGATCATTGCCCAAGCATCTTCCTTCCCTCCTTTTAGCCACTCATCTATCCATCCCCAATTATCCAGTCCTTAGCCACACATCAATCCATCTATCCATCATCTATCTGTCCATCCATCCAACCATCCAGGTATTTACCCACCCACCTATCCCTACATTCATCCACCCATCCGCCCACTAATTTATTCACCTATCCATCCATCCTTCTATTCCACACATCCACCTGAATACCCACCCATTTATTCATTATCCACTCTTCTCTCCATTTATCATTTATCCATCTCTTCTTCCACCTTACCTCCCCTCCATAAATCCATCTCTTCATTTATTTATCTGCTACCCACACATCTATCCATTTCCAGTTGTCCATGTATCCTACCCATCCTTCTGAACACTCACTCATTCATCCATCCTTCCTTTCCTATCTCCCTTCATTCATCTAACTATATAAACACCATTGAATTTATCATCCAATCATCCTTCCCTCTCTTCCTCAATTCTCTACCCTTTCATCCATCTTCCATCTATCCAGCCCCCATTCATCCCTCTGTTCACCCAGTCTACCCACTCATTCATCTAACTGGGTAAACAGTCATCCTTAATCTACTCTCTATCCCTTCCCCCACTCATCCATCCATCCATCCAACTACCCATTTCCACATCAATTTCATTGATTCATCCATCCAAGTAGTTAACTAAACATTAATCCCTTCACCTTCCTACCCATTTATCCATTTATTTATTCATCTATCCCTTTACTTTCCTACACATCTACCCACTCACCATCCATCCATCTGCCCATCTATCCACCCTTTCACTTTCTACCCATCTACCCATATACTTACCCATCCATCAATTCACCTTCCTACCCATGTGCCCATTCACTTATCCATCCATCCACTTATCCAACAAATATTTATCAGTCACCTTCATTTCTAGGTTTTTCCACCCATGGTCTCCACAGAACATTTCTGACATTCACATCAGAAACCATCCCCTCCCTGTTCTAACCTTTGGTGTGACTCCCCACTGCCTTCAGAAGGGAGCCCCAGCTCCTCATCCTGGAAATCACCAACCTACCCATCTTTCCACCACCACCACTCCAGTCATCCAAACCAGATTCATGCCCTGTCCTTAGCACTCCAGCCTCTTCTCTGCCTCTCGGGCTCTTTGCTGCTTCCAGCCTCTTACGTCCCTGCCTTTGTGTCCCTTCCCATCCTACAAATGCTAGTACCAGTGATTTCTTCTCTGTGAGGTACCTATGGTCCTCCAAGGCAGTGACCTGCTCTTGCCCTGATGTCTTAGGTCCTTGCCGACACTTCCTCCAACCACACCAAACTGCCTCATGTGTGTCCCTGTCTTTGGATCTTCCCAAGGCATTGAAGGAATCAGGCCAGGATCAAGTGGGGCTTCTCTGTGCCTCCATCTCAACCCAGCCCCTAGTGGACCGATGGCCTCACAAGATGTGCAGCACATGGAAGGAGGGATGCATGCAGGAATCTTCAGGAAGGAAGAAAGAAGGGACAAAGTAGATGCATGGGTGAACTTGGACATGAACACTGTATCAATATTGAGAGCAGAGGGTGAGAGGGCAAATCAACAGAAGGGTGGATAGAGAAGAGCAGGGTACATGCATGCCTGGCTAGGACATCAGAAATGGTTGAGCAAGCACTGGGTCACAAGCCTATGGCTGGTGGGTAGAAGACCCACAGAAGAATCAATCAATAAACAGAGCTGTCAGTGGGAAAACTGGAGTCATGAAGGGTGGACACATGACCAATAATATGGTGGAAACATGGAAACATGAGAAAGAATAAGTGTTCTGAAGAACAACAGCAAACTGTCGCCATCTGTCCACTCTGCGCTGTATGTGTGCACATGTGTGCATCTGTGTGTGTAGGCAGAAGTTGCTATCAAGTCTTTCTTCAATCATTTTTCTACCTCATTTCTTAAAATGTTTTTAACTCTTTTTAGTGTGTGTGTGTGTGTGTGTGTGTGTGTGTGTGTGTGTGTGTGTATGTGTGTGTGTGTGTGTGTGTGTGTGTACGTGCACTCACACACCACAGCACATTTGTAGAAGTCAGAGAACAATTTTCAGGAGTCAGTTGTTTCTCCAAGGACTGGATGTTGGTCGTCAGGCTTGGTAAGAGGCACCCTTACCCACGGAGCCATCTCCCTAACCCACCTTATTTTTGAGACATGGTTGGTCTGTCACTGAACCTGGAGCTCACTGATTGGTCTAGGCTGGCTGGCCAGCAAACTCCAAGAATCTATCTATCCCCATTTCACCCCTGCTGGGATTACAGAAGCATGGCTCTATCCCTGGCTTTTACACAGGTCCTGGGGATTGAAACTCAGGTCCTCACACTTGCACAGTAAGCGCTTTACTGATTACACCCTCACAGCCCCAGTCCAGTTATTTTTTACCTACAGAATACCAACATCCCATTGCTAATTTTTAAAAAAAAAATTTTTTTTTCAAGACAGGGTTTCTCTCTGAGTAGTTTTGGAGCCTGTCCTGGAGCTCGTTCTGTAGACCAGGCTGGCCTCGAACTCACAGAGATCCGACTGGCTCTGCCTCCCGAGTGCTGGGATTAAAGGTGTGCGCCACCACCGCCTGGCTCACATTGCTAAGTTCAACAGAAAGCTCTAAGGGATTGGGTGTGTCAGTGCTGGGTTGAAGAGATGAAAGGATACTGCTGGCTGGCTGGGTGTGGGGGGGGGGCAGGTGTCTGGACAGGATGCTGGGTGCTGTTGGGGAGGAGGGGTGCAGGTACAGTTGAATAAGCAGGCAGGGAAGTGGATGGATATAAGAAGGACAGATTGGTGTAGGAATGAGTGTGTGGAGAGTAGATGGGTGGATTGACAGATGTCTGAGTGTAAAGGCAGATGGGTAGGTAGAGAACGGGGAAGCTGGTGGGGGAAGAGTGGATGTGTGAAGTGGATGGGTGGTTTGAAGATGGAGAGGTAGATAGCTATGTGGATGGAGGATGTGTGGATGGATTTGTGGGTAGGGGACCAGGGATGGGTAGGCGGTAGGCTGGAGGGATGCACAGCTGGACCAGTAAAAGGCTGGAAGCCTGGGTGAGCAGGGTGGATGCGTGGCTGGTGGCTCCAGGGTGAGTAGGTCGAGGACTTGCTGGGCAGGCGGCTGACTGGATGGTGCTGTGGGCAGGGGTAGGGGTGGATGGGCTGGTGGGAAGGAATGAAGCTGTGGAGGAGACAGTACCGGGGTAAACAGAAAGCTTAAGGGTGGAGGCTGGAGGGATGGCTCTGGGCAAAGTGCTTGCTGCATGAGGACCTATGTCTGTAACAGCCAGTGTGGGCTGCAGGGCATGCTCTGCAGTTAAGTATACACACAGCTTTTCCGGAGAACCCAGATTCAGTTCCCAGTGCCCACATCAAGCAACTTACAACCACTGGTAGCTCCAGCCCTAGGGCATCCAGCACCCTCTTCTGGCTTCCACAGCCATTGCACTCATGTACACAAACCCACAGGCATAACAAAAATTAAGTCCTGGGGGTGGGGCATGGAGAGAAGTGGCCCCTGGACCTTGTGAGCTTGCCCTAGCCAGCCTATTGAATTCCAAGTTCAGTGGGAGACCCCATCTCAAAAACCAGAGTGAAAGGCCAGGCATAGTGGCACACACCTTTAATCCCAGCAACTGAACATTCAAGGCAGACAGATCTCTATGAATCTGAGGCCAGACTGGTCCACATAGCAAGCTCCAAGCAAGGCCAGCCAAAGCTATATAGTGAGACTTTGTCTCAAAACACAATAAAGAAAGAAAGGCAGTGGAGAGTGATAGAAGACACCAGAAATCAGCCTCTGCCCCCACCCCTCCCCACTCACACACCACACAGAGAAGGAAAGAAAACGAAAGGAAGGGAGGGAGGGAAGGAGGGAGGGAGGGAGGGAGGGAGGGAGGGGGGAGGAAAAGGAGAAAATCCAGGGAGGTTGATAAGAAATGAGGTATTGGCACTTTGGCCATCATCCCTCTCCCAAGACCCCACCTGTCCCCTCTCTGCTAGCTAGACCAACTCACCTCTTCTTCAACAAGCCGCTGAAATCCAGCTCACCCGCATCTTCTGACTTCCCGTCACCCCTGTGATCATTGTGAAGGAGTGTGAACCGCACTAAGATCAGTCCCAGGGTCTCCACTCCTTGTCCTCCGTCTCCACCCCCCAAGGAGAGCCTCCTTTGATTCTCAGTGCCAACAGGCACCTCTTCCCAGGACCCAGAGGCACTCACGAACGTTTGAAGCTCTCAAGGCTCTGACCAGATGAGTCCTGTCGGGGTGCTGGGGACAGGTGATAGGGAAGTAAGGTAAAGATCAGGATATCCTGCCCAGACATTCACAATTCGCAGCCTCTTTGGGTACCCTTTCCTCCATCTTTTGGGTCAATGCACCCTTTCTGAAGGCCTAGACAGTGTGCTCCCTCTCTGTCTCTGTCTGTCTGTCTGTCTGTCTCTCTCTCTCTCTCTCTCTGTCTCTCTCTCTCTCTCTCTCTCTCTCGTGTGTGTGTGTGTGTGTGTGTGTGTGTGTGTGTGTGTGTGTGTGTGTTGGGGGGGGGTATTTGAAACAGAGTCTCAAACTATGTAGCCCTGGCTGGCCTAGAATAAAAATCATCCTGTATATCCCTCCCCAGTTTTTTGGATTTTGAGACAAGATCTCACTGTGTAACCCAGGCTCATGTGGAACTGGCATGAATCATCCTGCCTCCACCTCAGGGCTGGCTGAAAGGCATGCACCAGGGATAACTTCTCTATCTTTTGGAGTCCCACACCCCTGGTCACCAGGCCGCATCCTCCCGGACAGCTGGTCCTTACTCCCCCAGGTCAGGGCAATCTCATTCCTCCAGCCCCTCACTTTCAAACCCCACACACTGTGAGCCGCAGAACCCCAGAGGCTGCAGGACCCCTGCTTGCTCCTAAACCTGCCTAGTCTATACACCCCATCCTGAACCCACACATCCAGATTCTATGAGGTGGGAGGCCCTAGCTACCCAAGCCTTCAGCACACTTACACAAACCTGGAAGCCTCCTAAGTGTTTGTATGCATACCCCAAGTTGCTAAACATCTGTACCCCTAACTCCATACCTCCTCCTACACAAGGCCTGAAGACCTTGCCCTCCATTACTAAATCTAGACCCTCTCCTCCAAGAGACTGTGACCACCCCACCTCCACACCTGCATCCACCGCAGCTCAGTCTAGAACCCCCCACCCTGCCAGCATCCCCTGTCCCACCTGCGCACCCACTCCCACCCCCATCGCCTGCGCACCCTCCACATCCACGTTGAACGGGCAGCTGTCGCAGACATCCTTGGCTTTGACCTCTAGACGGTAATCCCCGCGGTCCCCTAGGACCACCTTCCCAATGTGGAGTTCCACGGTGTACACCTGGGGACCAGGGGCATGGCGCTTGTGACTCACAGTCCCCAAGTCTCCACCCGGCCCCAGAGCAGAGTTCTCGGCCTGGGACAGCTCGCCCTCCAACTTGCAGGATCTTGGCTCCCTGGGGCCTCTGTGTGGGTGAGGTGTTCATGGCTATTCCCTCTGCACTGCTCGAGCCAGGCTTGTTAGTCCACCCTGTAGAGCTCAGCCGCCGCCCCAGGCGCTGGCTCTCAAGGGGGTGCCAGAGCTCCCGAGCACCAGCTGGGTGGCTAGCTCTACCTCCGATCCCACCAGGGTCTCACATTGCTGGCAGAGTCGTGGGATTCCTTGAAAGAGAATCGGGCTCCGCTCTTGCTGCCCAGCTCCTGCCATTTCCCCTTGAACCACTTGATGGTAGGCTTGCCCGGGAGCTCCTTCCCGTTCACCTTGGCCAGAATCACCGTGTCCGTCCCTGGAGGAGGGAGGCAGGGAGGAACCCAGTTCTCCAGAGAGGACCCTGAGCTCAAGACCCAGCCCTCCTCCCTCAGATCCAGGGGGTCCAGGCCTAGCCCTCCTCCGTCCGATCCAGGAGTCCTCCCCAGCTCTCCTCCCTTAGACCCAGGAGTCCTCCTTCAGATCGAGGGGTCCAGAATGAACCCTCCTCCCTCAGACTCGGGTTCTAGACTGTTCTTCTCAAGTGCTCACCAGTCTCCACTGACACAGAGTCCGGCTTTTTCAGGAAAATGCCTGTGGGCTCCTCAGCAGTTGGGGATTGGCCCTCAGGTGGGGCCTCTGCTCAAGAGAAAGGATTACGGTATCAGCAGTGGTCTAGGGGAAGCAGAGGCCCTCTTTGGGAAGGGTTCTGGGGTCAGTAAGAATCCCTCTGCTCAGAAACCAGAGACTAGAGGTGTGGCTTGCATTTTTATCCAGAGGGCATAAACTTTGCTAGGCTCTCTCAGCCCCTTGGGCCTCAGTTTCCCCTTCTGTCGACCAGGATGGTCCTGAATGGACTTTCAGGTAAAGGACATGGAAATGTGGACACAGCCTTTGGGGACTGGGCAAAAATTACTTGAGACATCACTCAGAGTGAAGTGCCAGCCTGGGTGGGGTGCTGGGGAGCCAGGAAGGACTGGCTCTGTCGCTGTGTGGGGACAGCTACAGGAAAGATTAGGAAAGGCTAGGGCCACTGTGCAGAAGGGCCAGGCGGAGACAGTTGGCAGAGCCCCAGGGGGCACCTCACCTTTGGGGGGTTCTGCAGGAGCCGGCTTAGCAGGGGCTTCCTTTGGCGCATCCTTTCCTTTGGGGGCCTTTTTGGCTGCTGAAACGGATGTTGAGACTTCAGCATAACACAGTGCTCTCCTCCCCAAGAATGCGGAGTCCAGACCCAGACCTTCTTCCTCAGACCTGGGGGTCCAGGCCTCAAACCTTCTCCCTCAGACACAAGGTCCAGACCAGGCCTTCCTCCCTCAGATGGTGGGTTACAGATCTCCCCATTCCAGGCATAAGTTGATCCTAACCCTTGAGTATGGAATCAGGTTCCCCCAACCCTCGTAGCCTCGCCCCAGACTCTGGCCGCCAGCCTGACCTTTCAGGTTTGGGGTATAATTAGCCCTTCCCCTGGGATGGAAACTGGACACTGGTGCTGACCACAGCAGTCTCCCATGTGGAGCGGGTCACTGACCCATGGGTCGGTCTGTGCAAGGGAGCCGGTGTCCACCTCAGTCTAGCTGGGCTGACACCAGGGGACCAGCCACCTTGGGAAGGTGATGCCAGGATTCGTGTGCAATGCCCACTTCCAGAAAAAGAGAAAGCCCCAGCCAGCACACAGACTGCCCCTGTCCCCCAAGGAGTACACCTAGCTACACACGGAGAGACACTGGGGTCTGGGACAGGGCTGGTGCTTGCCAAGCAGGCGGGAGGCTCTGGATTCCATGCCCATCGGAGCAGGAAAAAGAAGGCTCCACCCATGGAAAAGAGACCCATAATTCCTGCACAGAAGCCCAACTTTCACACCAAGGGGTCCTCATCTTTACACAGAAAAGTATCGTCCATGCATATGGAGTCCTACTGTGTCCATAGAAGCGTTCCGTGATCTAGAAAGCCCCAATCTCCACTCGTGAGGAGACTCAACGACCTTGAGGGAGTTCTCCCACCTGGAGAGGACCCTATCCTTAAGCTGAGCCCCAGCAGTGCACAAGCAAGATCCCATGAGCCCCAAGAAAAGGAGCCCCCTCGCTGGGTGTAGGGGCGCATGCCTGCCACCCAGTTCTTGGGAGGTTGAGGCCGTAAGATTGGGACTTCCAAGCCAGCCTGGGCTGCAGAGTGAGTTTGACACCAGCCTATAGGGCTGGGGGGTGGGGGGGGAGAGAAAGGATGAAAGTAAGCAGAGAGGGGAGGGAGAGAAAGAAAACCGAGCCCGATTTATAATTAGACAGCTGAGATTTCTACCCAGGATGGGTCTCCCAGTCCCGGAAGAGGGAGGGTGACTCCTGACCCTACACAGACATGAGACCCCACCACCCTGCACTAGGAAGTAACCCATCTGTGCACAGAGAAGGGGCCCATCTTCCCCAAGCAGGGAAGGAACCCACTCTCCCTAGATGTCGGAACAGGCAAAGAACCCCCTCCTCCCACGGTAGAGACATGCCCTTGTCTGCAGTCCATCTCCCACCCCATCCCCAGGAAGGTTTCTGGCCAGCCACCTGGTTTAGCCTCAGGCATGTCGGCGACCTCCTCCCGCTCCCAGGACTGGGACCGCAGTAGCTCTAGCCAGGCCCTAGTGGGGACAGGTGGGTTCCTAGGAGGAGCCCTTTATGGAGGCTCAAGACTCCCAGGAGGCATCGCAGGGCCGCCCCACATTCCTCCCGAGTGCTCTAAAGGGCGAGAAATAGCTAGTAGACAGAGAGGGGTGGAAGAATGCCAGGGCCCCAGCGGGGCTGGGCTGGGGGAGCGTGGACACCTGAGTCTGGGGAGGTGCAAAGGTGGAGACTGCATGACCTCAGGAGGGGGGTCTGGGGGCGCAGGGGCCCAGTCCTTAGGTCCTGGAGAAATGGGGGTGGGGGAGGAGAAGGGAGCAGACCACAAGATGGGGAGAGAGGGGAAACAGAGAGGGCACTTGTGTCCCGGGACAAAGGGGGAGGGAGGAGAAGAGGGAAAAGGAAGGCGAAGAAGGAGGAGGGCAACCCTGGGCCCTGGAAGGAGAGGAGTGTGTGGGGAGGGGCCGACTAGGTCCTGGGAGGAGGACGAGAAGCAGGGCTGGGGGGTCTCAGGTGCACCGGGCGCGGGAGGGGTAGGTTCAGGAAGCCTTCTTAGCCAGCCCGAGTCAGGAGTTTTCTAGAAACCAGAGCCGGGAGAGAGAGTCCGGTTTCCCCGCGTAGGCAGGACGGGTGCCTGCCGGGGGGAGGAGGTCTCGGTGTCCCCCCCGCCCTGTCCTGGTGTGGGCTCCCCTGGGAGCGGCCTGGCCGGCTGCCGGTCACCGGCGGGGTGCAGAGAGGCCGGGAAGGCCCTGGAGGGCTGCCCGGGCCGGCTCCTTCCCAGCACCACAGAGCGGAGGAGGCGGTGAGGACGAAGAGAGGGGCTTGGGGTACCATAGGTGTGGCTGGCCCAGGAGGGTGTCCGAGAAAAGGATTGGGTCAGGGCCCGGGGAGCCAGGACAAGCTGCCCCCATCTCTTTTCTTTCTTCCTACTCCCCTCCCTTCTCTCCACTTCACAAAATCCCCGAACAGCCGGAAACTTCCCCGCCTCTGGGGGCACTAAGCCAACTAGTCGGCAGCCTCCCTGTGACGCCTTTGGTTGCCCGGCAAACGTCCACCTCGCTCCCGAGGGAGCAGGCAAGTTACATAGTGGCCCAGGATAGTGGCAGACCCTTGAATCCAGGAATTCCAGAGGCTGAGCTGAAACAGGGGGATTGGCGTGACGTCGAGGCCAGCCTGAACTACAATGTAAGAATGATCCTATCTTTAAAAAAACGAACACACAAAAGCTAGAAACCTGGAATGGAGGAGGGAGCGGAAAAGAGCCCAGGGATTTCACCGTTCAAGACCCAGCGTGGCCCACCTCCCTCATCTGCCCCTTACTGTAGCTGGTACTCAGTCTCAGTACCAGCCAGATCCGGTGGAGGGGCAGGGGACAGTGTTTGATAAAGGGTCCCAGCTGTAACCTTGATTTAGGATTTTATTTATTATCCATGTAGAGTGATGATGTTGGCTTTTGAAGAAATAATTTTACTAGGTGACAGCTTAGCCACATGGACATCCAAATCTTCCATGATCCTTCTTTCCCGTCCTGGCCACCCAGAGGTGAGTTCATGTGTCAGGTTTATCAGGGTTGCAGGAGGCCTTCTTCCTCCTCTTCCTCAGAGGGACCTAAGCCTGGGTGACCCCGCCCCCTGGGCTGGAAGCCTTGGGTTCTGTTTCTGCCATGGAGGCCCAATGAGAACCATTTTGAGCTGGCTTGGCCTGCAGCTGGCTGTATCCAGCACTTGAAGGGCAAAAGACTGGGCCCCAACAGGCAGCTGACGAGGCCACAGGGGGAAGACAGGCAGGCACTGGGCAGGGTCTTGGGCCAACACTAGGACAGGGGCTGGTCCCAGCCTCTACACACAGAAAAGCTGGCCAGAGGTCACCAATTGTCCAAAGTTTCCCATTCAGATGTCTGGAGTGTGGGAGAGCTTCCTAGTTTGAAAGATCACTGTAAAAACGCGTTTTCCTCTGAAGAAAACACCTGCAAGGCCTTAATTTGCCTGCCTTGTGGGTGGGGGGTAACCAGCTTTAGAAGTCTGGTTAATGATGGCATGGGGTAAGTGGGGTTTGGTGGAACATGTTCGTAATCCTAGCACCCCAGATACTGAGGCAGGAAGATTATTATGAGTTTGAAGCCAGCCTGGGCCACAAAGATAGACTGACTTGAGAAAAAAAAAAGAAACAGTCTCATGATGGTGCCAGTAATCTGAGCCCTCCAGCTGAGGCAGAAGCTCAAGGTCACCCCAGCTACATAATGAGTTCAAGGCCAGTCTCAGCTACGGGAGACCCAGTCTCAAAAATAACAGGCCTTGACACACCTGCATCTCCGCCACACACCCCATACTGGCCAGGCGCTAGAATGATCCAGGTGCACCTCACACAGGAAAGTCAGTATGTGAACTCAGACTGCTGAGAGCCTAGGGATGCTAGAGAACTTCCCATATGGTCAAAGGACCCCAGAAGGGCCTGGCCTACAAGATTTACCGAACAACCCACCCCCACCCTACCCAACAAATCATCTCAGACATGGATCCCAGAGGGTCCGCAAGGATGGCTGAGGTAAGAGGATCACCACAAGCTTGAGGACAGCCTGGACCACATAGTAAAACCTTGTCTCAAAAAAGAAACAAGTCTGGTGTGGTGGTGTGCCCCTGTAATCCCAGCACTTGGGAGGCTGAGGCAGGAGGATTATCACAAGTTGGGGGCCACTCTGAGCTACATAGTGAGACCTTGTTTCAAATAAAGTCATAGGTGGACACAGAGAAAAGTCAGATGGCACAGGGTTCTCAGAGGGCTCCAGATAAAGACATAACTAGATCTCAGATCTGACAAGGGCTTCAGGGCAGCACAGAGGGACACCCACCCACCCACCACACACACACACACACACACACACACACACACACACACACACACACAGCCACACACACACACACACACACACACACACACACGGTGGGGGGCAGCGCTTGGGAGGGCTGTAGACAGCGCCACCTGCTGGTACGATGACGTGTGTGATCACACGGCTCTGGCAAGAAGTACCAATGTGGATTCCGGAACCGCAACCACCACCAGGAGCCCCCAGGGAGAAACCTGCCATTCCAGGAGCATGTAGAATGACCAGTGGTTCATGAGACACCCCCCTCAAACACGACCATCCTGTCCCATATATGGCACAGGGGACTCTGGGGAGGCCCTGGTGAGAGCTGAGGCCCCTGGCAGCCCCAGACGGGGCTCCAGGGGCACTGGGGCCTGGGGGCCAGAAAGGGGTCCCAGCGGGGTGCTCAGGCGCGCCGGGTGGCTGGCAGCAGCGCGCTGTCGAACTGGTAGGTGAGCTTGCGTTTGACCTTGCGGATTTCGCCCGTCTTGGCGTAGTTGCGCAGCGCGCGCGCCAGCTTCTGGTACGTCATGCGCTTGCGGTTGCCCTTCTGCTGGCCCCAGCGGCGAGCCAGCAGCTCCTTGTGCTTGGAGGAGAACTGGAAGACGCCGGCGCCCGGCTCCACCCACCACACGCACTCGCGCATGTCCCCTCTCAGCAGCAGCCCCAGCAGGAACTGGTACAGGCGCAGCTTCTTGCGTGCACCTGCAGGGTATTGGGTACCCACTTTAAGAGGGGAAGTCTGTTGAAGGGACCCCCAGATCTATAGCCCTCTGACACACTTTAGTTTTTCACAATTGAGTCGGACCCAGCTGGCTCGAACCTATTATTCTAACTGCTCCAGAGACTGAGAAAGAGGATCACAAGTTCAAGATCAGCCTGGGCAACTTAGTCGAAACTATCTTTTAAAAGTAAAAAGAGGGCCAGGCGGTGGTGGCGCACACCTTTAATCCCAGCTCTTGAGAGGCAGAGGCAGGTAGATCTCTGTCTCTGTGAGTTCGAGGCCAGCCTTGTCTACAAAGCTGTCCAGGACAGCTAGGAATGTTACACAGAAAAACCCTGTCTCAAAAAAATTAAAAAAAAAAAAAAAAAGTAAAAAGAAGGATGATAGAGCCCTTGCCTAGAATCCCCACCGCGAGGGGCTGGGAAGCGAAGCAGTATAAGATAACGGGTTTCTATATGGGAAACTGATGTCCAACAGAGAAATCTGAAAGGCAGTCAGACACAGAGGTACAAGGAGATGGAGACTGGTTGTGGGTAGATATTGGGCTGTTACTGTTGCTGTTACTGTGGTTTTGTGCACAATGGAAACCAAGGCACAGAGAGGTTGATGCCCTTGGCCAAGGTCACACAGCCAACAAGTAGCATGGATTTGGGAACTTCCTTGGGGGGTATTAGTAAGTGCTTAGGGAACCCTGGTTCCTTCAGCCCCTCCCCCAACCCACAGTCTGTATTCCCACCAACTCTCCACCCCACATACCTGCCTCGGATCCCCTCCCCTCGGAGCCAGCCAAGAGGGCCTCGTCTGACTCACTGTCCGAGACCTCCAGGGCAGGGCTGTCCAGCAGAATGTCTTCCTCCTCTGATAGCACAGGGCTGGGGTACGGAGCATTCGCCAAGGGGCCCAGGGTCTGTGGGAGACCAGGGTCACCTGCCCATCACTCCCTCAGTCTCCCCTGACCTCTGCAGCCCTCACTACTTGGGTCTCCATCTTCCTGTACAGTGTAGACACTGGCCTTGGTTATCTCAATACACAGAGAAGTTAAGGCAGTTGCCCAAAGCGACACAGCCAGTAGATGGCATGGACCCAGGAACTACCCTCTGCACTGAAGTACAGAGGAGGGACGGAAGGGTGTCCTTGTGTCCCCCACCCAGGCACAATCCAGAAGTTCATTTCAGAGAGTTGCAGAAGAAAGACGAGGTGGGACGTCTCCCTCCAAGCTCTCCCTGCCCCTCACCTGGCTGACGAAGTCCTCTGAGGGGTACACCTGGAGGCCAGGCCCTGGAGGCTCCAAGCTGGGGGCTGGGTCTAGGGTCCCCACAGGGCTGTAGGCAGAGGGGCCGAGACCATGACCGTAACAGAGCTGCACAGCCTGGGAGTGGGCGAAGGCAGCCGTGGCAGGGTCGAAGACTTCATAGGGGGCGATGGTGGGGGCAGGTGGGGCCTCTGTCCAGCCCCAGGTGGAGTCTAGGAGAAGGGTCAGAGTCAGCAGCCAAAGGTGGACAGAAGACCCGCTCCCCCAAGGTCCCACACAGAGGAGCCTCTGTAAGCTGTGCAAATCTCTGACCCCAGAATTTGCATGGGGGAGCAGATGGACTGGAGCGGGTAGGGAGGTGGCTTGGGGAGGGGCTTCATGATGAGGGAGAGCTCCCATGGGTCTCAGCCCCCCCTCTGTGAACTGAGCCTAAGGTGCTGGGAAGCTGGGGTCACTCACCAGGGCCCCCATCTGAATCTGGGTAACTGAAGGGCTTGCAGCTGTCCAGGTCATAGAAGACACCTTCTGGGTACTGCTGGAGTGAGGACAGAGTCATCCCAGGCCTTGGAGACTCCCCCATCCCCAACCTTTGGAAGACAGACAGGTGAAAGAAGGGAGGGGCCGGCAAGGACAGAAACAGAGACAGAGGCTGAATCCATGAGTAAGGGACACCCTCAAGGAACCTTAGTAGTTTCCACTATGCAGCTGGTACCCAGGAACTCACTCTGTAGCCCAGGCTAGCCCAGGACTTGAAGCGATTGCTATCCTCTGAGTACTGGGGTGACAGGCATGCACCAGTTCATCTCAACAACTCTATGTTGCTTCAGCACAGCCGTGGTAGAGGCAGCGGAGACCAGATCTGAAGCAGATGAGTGCTACCCCACTGACTCCAGCACACCCCTCCTGTTCATGCTGGGGAGCCAGAGCAGCCTGAGGCAGCTCTGCCCCGATCCCAGATCACAAGCTTCTCAGCAAGAAGAAGGATAAACACACTGTACTGGCGGGTGGCAGACCACGCAGCAAAGGCATTGGACAGGTACCTAACATGCCGTGGATGGAAAGAGGTTAGGTGCCCAAAAGACCTATGCATGAGTCAGTCAACAAAAACTTCAAGTGAATCAATGTAGACTATTGGGTGAGACTGCATAGGAGGGGATGCCAGGGAATGTTCTAGAACGGCGGACTCTTTCTAGCTCTGGGTCTGGTAATGGCTACAGGGGTGCATACAATGAAGACACTCACTGATGCACACATAAGATACCAGTTTTAAACTCCCCAGCACTCTGAAGACTGAGGCAGGAGGAGGATCATGAGCTTGATACCAGCTAGGGCTACACTGAGAGACCCTGTCTCAATTAAAACAAAACAAAGCCCAACAAAACTCAAGGAAGTGGGGGCTTCTTGCCACCACAGGAAAGGTCTCATTGTTGGGTTGTGAGTTAAAAAAATGTTGGGGAAAATAGTTGGTGTCCTAAATACCACAGTTAAAAGACGTAAGATCCACAACCCAAAAGAAGGGGCTGTACACACAGAACCTGAAACAGACAGGTAGACAAGGTCAAGGAAGTAGCCTCAAGTTTTAGAACGATAGCAGACAGGTGAGGTGGGGATGGGGGTCTGGGGAGACAGAGACTGGAAACTGAGGCCAGAAGTAGATGATCTTAGAAAAGTTAGTCCCCATGGGCCACACAGGGGCCCGCTACCCCCCTGGGGGCCTCCGACTCACCAAACAGCTCAAGTGTGGGCCTTCCAGCCTGGCAGGAGAGAGACACAGGGGCATGTCAGGGCTGCCCTCGGCCACCTGAGACTCAGAGTGGTTATGGGGCCCACAGGGGAGGTGATGGCAGCTGTGATCACCCACCACAGCTCTGCAGTCTGCTGTCTGTTCTTGTGTGCGCCCAGCCTTCCCAGTCACCCCCACACCCCCATCAGGACAGGAAGTAGGGGGCGGGTGCCAGGCAAATGTCCCCCACTACCCCTGGGATTTGCATGCCCAGACACTGGGGGGTGGGGGGGAAGACAAGGAAAGTAAGAGGGAGAAAGTCCCCAGACAGCTGGGGACAGGGTGGCCAGAGAGCTTGGTTTGAGTGTCTTCCTAGCAAGCCCAGCTGAGACCAGAAGCAATGGACTGAATGAAGAGCAGGGCTAGAAACGGGCAGTCTGAAAGGGAGTGAGCAAAGGGACGGGCGGCTAGGGTAGTGCCAGGAGCTGAAGGGAACGGTTGGACAGAAGGAAATAGACAAACAAAACTCAAGGGGCAGAGCGCCAGAAATGGAGCGTGCAATACCATGCAGAGGACAGACACACTTGGGAGGACCTGGGCAGGATGGGGGTGAGTGTCTCCACAACACGCCATCGCTGGAAGCCTGTCTAGGAAGAGCTGATGGCAGAACTGTTCTGTGCAGACAGTGGGACCACCCCCTCATCACCTGCCTTGGGGGCCACAGAAGCGGAGGGTGCTGAGTGGGGTGGGAGTCCCAAGTACAGGTTTAGGGATTACCCACTTACTGTGTAGCCTCCAGAGCAAGCATGGTGGTTCAGGGCAGGCTGGGCTGGCTCTGGCTACTACCCCTATATTTATACGTTTTGGCCCAGCCCCCATCCTCCAGGGGCGGGCCACGGGGGCCCTCCTCAAAAATCCCCTCGGGGAGGGGTCTGGATTGCACAACCCTCTGGTCACGTGGCAGGGAGGGTGGGCCTAGGAGCCATTTGGATTTGGGGTTCCCCACCATTGGGGATGGAGGGCTGACTCGGAGGGGTGGAGAGAGTAGAGTTCTGAGAAAGGGCAAGGAGATGAGGGCTTGCAGGCCCTGGAGTAAGATGCCACAGGAGGTGACCAGGGCAAGATGGCCTGGGGCAGTGAGGCCCAGGAACAGCTGTGAAGACAGGGGATCTCCCAAGAGCTGAGGGGAAGCCCAGGCAGACAGACCACCAGGACCCCATGGTGGAAGTACCAGTGTCAGGGAGGGTCCCCTTGCTGTGCTGAGGTGTGGAAGCCGATGTGCCAAGGGCTGCCCGAGGCCTGAAGAAAACAGGACAGCACCCGATGCCAGCTGGGCGACCACCAGCTCCGTGGGGAGGAGCAAAGCAGGGTGGTGGGTCCCACTTGAGGTTTCAGAAGGGAAACAGAGATGCCAGCCCTATGTGGGCACAGGCAGATGCCAGCCCTATGTGGGCACAGGCAGAGGCACTGAGACCCCAAGGGATTGTACAGCGCCTGAGCCATGGAGCCCAATCTGTTCCCCGAGACCACAACACACAGCCAGTAGCAAAAAGTCTAAGCTTTATTCCCTGTCCCTCTTCAGGTCACCAGGCCTCAGGGCCCGGAGGTCCAAAACGCTGCAGCAGCCTCTCCTGGTCTTCCAGGTCCTTGCGCACTTTCTTGCGCATGTAGAAGATGGGACAGTCGCGGCTGTGAAGGGTGGTGGTCAGGGGCCGTTCCCAGGACTTTGGCCCCTACCTGCTGCCCACCCAGGGGAGGGGGCTGTTTGCTTAGCGGGCACAGGGAAGCCGATAACAGCAGTGCCCTGAGAGGTAGCCAGCCATATATCAGCTGTCACCTGGCGTGGGAACCCGCCCCGCCCGCCCGTTCCCTGGGGAAAGCCCGGCCCCACCCTAGGGGAGGCTGTGCGGGCGCCTAGCCAGGCAGACCCTGCCCTCTCTTCAGTGAGGTCTGGGTCAGGAGTCTTGGTAGCAGATGGGGGAGGGCGCACCTGGTGCAGATGACGTCTTCATGCAAGCTGCCCTGGCAACGCTGGCACTGTGTCCAGAGGCGCGAGAAGCGTTCCTCCAGGGCATTCAGGTGTGACACCTGGGCACACAGTGGGCTGAGCAGGACTGTGGGGGTCAGGCTTGCCCCAGCTCCAGCCCCTACCTCACTCACCTCCTTCTGATAGAGCTCTGACTCCCGTGGCTGACAGAACTCACACACAGCTCCTGGGGGAGGGGTGGGTATCAGCACAGGGGTGCTGGGGCAGAGCCAGGCCCTAGCCTCCATCCCTGCATCTCTGCTCTTCTCCACCCGTGGCCCATCCCGGCTTCTGAAAGTCCCCAGAGGCTGGAGAACAAGGGCCTGAGTGTGTGGGGAAAACTCCCCTGGGGAACCCCGGAGCGGGTGAGGACCCTCTGCTGGAGTGCAGGCAGAAGGGAGCCTGTGGCAGAGCCCCACCAGTGGCTGTAGGAGCTGTGGCTTGGGTCTCACCCTGATGGTTGATCACGGAGCGGCAGCCAATGCAACAGTTGCGGCGCTTGGTGAAGGCCAGGAGGCCACCAACCTTGCTGGTGAGCACGGTTTTGCAGCGTGTGTGGTCACCGCCTATAGGAGAGGAGCTGACAGCCTTGCCCCTGCCCCTTCCTCGCCCACACCCCCTCCTCGGGGCTCCACTTACGTAGCAGCACAGACTCTGCACGGCCCTCGCCCAGAATGGGCTCAAAGATGCGCAGCAGGGGCTTGGCCAGCTGCTGCTCCAGGTAGTACTGCGTGTCGATGGGCAGGCTGTGCTCCAGCACAAACAGGGGGTCCTGTGGGCAGGCTGGGTTACCAACAGCTGCAGAGGGGCACGGGTTAGGGGGAACTGTGGACACCACCCGCAAGCTGTGATGAAGGGGTGCACCTGGGGGCATGACTCTGGCCTGGGTGGGGGCCCTCAGGTCACTAAGAGTCAGTTTCCCCACATGAGAAGGGCCATGGAGGGGGTGCAGGGGTCAGAGGTCACAAGGCTGAGAACTGGGTCACTGTTCACTGGGAGGCTTGAAATGATAAAAGCAAATAGAAATGCTGGCACCCTGGGCAGGGAGGGGCGGAGACGGTTCAGCAGCCAGCTCTGTACAAGGAGGCACTAGGCCGTCAGGCCCAGGGGCTCGACCGCCCCAAGGAAAGCAGAAGTGAGATTCTGGGAGGGCACAGCCCAGGTGGGCCTGACCTCCGACTTCATGTAGGCAGCCACGCCTTTGGCAGCACCAATGATCACATAGGGGACGCGGTCACCCAAGTTGGGCGCGCTGCCGGGGTCGCGCTTCCTCATCCTGCGGATAGGGGAGATGGGTGAGGTCTGGGGAGGGCTGAATGGCCCCAGCTGCAGGAGGCTGTGTGACTGCCCCACCTCTCAGCCAGCTCCACGTGAGCCTGCTTGCCAGCGTAGTCTGATGCTGCACGGGTCAGCTCCTTGGTGATGACCAGCTGGGAGATGTCTATTCGGTTGCAGAGCAGGTCCGAGATGACATCTTTTGCATGGGCCACTGCACCGTCAGGATCCCTGAGACGATGGAGGGTGTCACCAGGGACTACTGAGGATAGGGCTGCAACGTCCATCAGCTAGGAGCTAGGGATCAGGCACTATGGGCTGAGACTGGGATTGGGTAAGTGCAGAGGCAGGAAAGGCCAGAGGCAATCACAGCCGCCAGCCTGATTCACCACTGCCCCACCATCATGCCAAGACACCTGTGTCCCCAGGGCAGGGTGCTGGGCCCCGGGGTCTGGGGGGGTCTGGCTTCTTGGCCTAGGCGGGACATACACACACCGGTCCACGAGGATTCGGCGCAGTGAGGATGTAACAAGGTTGGCCACCAGGGGACAATTATCCCTGCGCACAGCCTCCAGGCCCTTGCAGTCCATTCTGTCATGGGTATCAGGCTGGGAGGAGAAGAGCAGGCCAGCATAGCGCTTCTTGCTGATGAGCAGGTATGGAAAGTAAACCTAGAAGAGACCCATGAGTGGTGACCCTGTGCCCTTCCCCCACCCCCAATCCTGAGACCCATCAGAAGCAGAAGCAAAGAAGGGCCTGTGACCTTGGTGAAATGAGCCCTAAGGAGGCCTGATACCCTCCAGCATCCTAGGAACCTGACTTGACATCACACCATAGTCGTAGAGCTGGCCCCTAAATCATGGAATCCAGAGCTGAGATGGTCCCCGACCCAAGGACTGGAGCAGCCAGGGGTGCATGTCTGAGCACTGGGAAGAAGCCAAGTGAGCACTGCAGGGTCCATGCACACCCCTGGTTTGTGCAAGGGAGGCCTCTGGCTCAGAACCCAGAACACTGGGCTTCTGTGTCCTAAGAATGGATACCCAAGAGACTCATGGGAGTGGGAAGCAGGCCCAGAGCACTGCAAGATGTCCACAACCTGGGCATCCCCACACTATTGCAGTGTCAGCCTCTGCAGGCATACAAGTAATAAGAGACCACTGCTAACTGCCAAGACCCTACTGTCTCCAGAGCTGAGTGCAGGGACACACGTACCTTCTCAAACTCAAGCCGGATGGGTGATGGGAAGTGACTGGATACCCAGTTTGCGGCCTCCCGACCCAGAGACATTGCCTCAGCCACCGAGGAGACACCAAATCGGCACATCACAGAGTCAGTGTCACCGTAGACCACCTGCCAGGGTACATGTGAGAGGAATGTCTCTTCTCAACCCAGAACCTGCCATGGTAGGAAGCCCAAGGACCCTGGAGAGAAGGCAGGTACGACCAGACTCTAACCTTGGCGTTGGCATCATAGCCATTTTCCAGGGTGTACTTGGACTCCACTAGTTGCTTGGTTTTCTCAATCATCTGACGCCCGAACCCAGTGACACTCTGTTAGAGGCAGAACCAGGGAGAGTGAGGACCCAAAAGCTTCATGTCGTGGATCCAACTCTGCAAGGACACACCTCTGCCACTTCCAAGCATCACAGACCATATATCTTTTTGTTTGTTTGTTTGTTTTTTGTTTTTGTTTGTTTGTTTGTCTGTTTGTTTGTTTTTTCAAGACAGGGTTTCTCTGTGTAGCTTTGCGCCTTTCCTGGAACTTGCTTTGTAGCCCAGGCTGGCCTCGAACTCACAGAGATCTGCCTGCCTCTGCCCCCCCGAGTGCTGGGATTAAAGGCGTGCGCCACCAACGCCCGGCTCAGACCATATATTTTAAGTCTATGAAACAGGTGACCACCGCTCCAAAGTGTGCACATTCTCAGGGGACAAGAAGCCATTCTCTCCTTCTGGTCTGGGAATGGAGCCAGAGTCTCATGCATAGTAAGCAGGTGCTCTACCACTGAGCCACACTCTCAGCCCCTCACTGGGGGATTCTAGGCAGGGGCTCTACCACTGAGCCACACCCTCAACATTCTTTTTATTTCACCACAGGGTCTAAGTCACACAGCTTTGAACTCCCTGAAGCCTAGACAGGCCTCTTGCCTCAGACTCACGAGTAGACAGGAATACAGGCCCACACCACCACATCCTGATCTGTCTGTCTCTTTACAAATTAGGATGAGGCTGGCTGGGTACCAGCGTGAGGCAGGCAGAATGCTCTCTGACTGCCTGGGTCTCATGTGGTCATGGGGACATCTGAGAAATCCACACCTGCCCTGTCTTTTGTCCACCTGCTCCATGCTGCTTTTCTCTTATTTTATTCTGGATAACTCCGTAGCTTGTTATCTCATAAGAGGCCATGAGAGACAGACAAGATTATCAAGGGCTCCTTTGGCCTAAGGTCCCAACACCCACCCCATCCCTGTGGGATGCTAGGAGAGGCCCCACAGGAGTGAGAATGGCAGGCAGGCAGGTGACTCTAGCCGAGGCAGGTCTGGCTGAGCCCAGCTCCTGGGAGATGCCCTCTGAGTGCCTGGGGCATCCTTCCAGGCCATCAGCTTCCCTGAGGCCTTGAGCCACACCAGAGATCTATGCTTACAAGGTGAGTTAACAGGGACCCTAGGTCACACATGCTTGGTTTGAATCTGGGATCAGGGGAACTAGAGATGGAGTGAACAGTAGCTTCTGTCAGTCCTAGCCTCCATGCCCTCATAACCCATCCTGTGAAAACCCTGCCACCTTGCTCTGGACACTCCCTAGCTAAATGCTCCTGAGACGTTACTCCTCGCTGCTGAGAGCCAAGCACTGGGTCTGTGAGCTGCTTAGCAGCACCCCAGCCCTGCAGCAGGGTAGCCACAGACCATCCTGGCAGCACTCAGGCCTCACACTCGCCCACCGTTAGTCCGTTTCTGTCTGAACCCAGGGTTGCCACATTGGTTAAGGAGATGGGGGCAGTTCTTTCCTATTCCTGTTCCAGCTAGTACTAGCCAAGGTCCTCACACTTGGGACAGAGGACCCTGGTGCTTGCTGACAGGGGTCATCATGTGACCCAGCAAATCCAGCCTGGCTGTCACTGGCTGTGCCCCTCCTCCCCCACTTCCCTTCACAGGGATGTGGCAGAGGTGAACAGAGGGGTCGCTGCTGGGGTAGGGATGTCCAGCGAGCCAGCATCCTGAATACCCACCTCATCTGACCCATTGCCGGAGCCCTGGGAGCCACTAACACTGTAAATATTACCTAAGACCAGATTCCCAGTCCCACTAGGCCATGGACAGGGAGTACCAAGGACAGGTACTCTGGTCTCTGACGACCCTGTATATCAGGGTGCCTGGCATCTGTGGTTCCTGCCATACTGGGATACCCCATGAGGCAAATGACTTTGAATTGCAGGCCACAAGTAACCCAGCCACCCACTGGCATCCCAAAGGCTCACCTGGGAGATCTCCAAACATGGTAGCTTGCCCACCTGGGCACCAGTGAAGCCATATACCGAGTTGGCACTCACTTTCAGTGCCAGCTGCCGTCCATCCAAGACCTGCCGCCGCAAGGGGTCTGTTTCCTGAGCCAGCTCAGCCTTGGCCCTAGGTGGAGGCAGGAGGAAGGCTGTTCAAGAAGACCATGGGTCTCAGGGAGGCACCTAGGCATGGACACTGGTCAGGGTGCCTGACTGAAGACAGGTGCCAATCTAGCCTGCTGTGCTGTGCACTGCTCAGAATGCAGGCCCAGCAGGCTGCAGGTGCTGCCTGGGAAGGTGCCCCATTTAATGCAGACACAGCTACAGAAGACCCGGACAAGGTCACCACAGGGGGCTGAGCACTAAGCCAGGGCAAAGGCTCCCGAACCCACCTCTTCCGGGCACTCAGCAGATTCTCCAGGATCTGGGGCAGGAGGCCCTTCCGCACGGAGGACTTCACAAACTCATCCCCAGTGGGTGTCCTGATGAACTCATCTGGTTTAAGGCTGGGAAAGGACGAGGCACAAAGACTGGGCTGCGGGCTACCTAGGTCCCCAGTAGCCTGCCTCTCCCCTGCCTCTCCCCAGCCTCCCCCAGGCCTCCCCCAGGCCCTGCTTCAGCCTCTCCCTGTCAGCCTCTCCATTAGCCCCCGTCCACAGCCTGTCTCCAATCCTTGACTCCCATGTCTCCTTCCCTGGATCACTACTTATGGGCCTGATCTATCAAGATGTGAAACAGGGCTCAGGGTGGTTTGGAGGGCGTCCTGGATGAAGGCAGCATACCCCAGCTTCTGAGCAGCCCCGGGACGTAGCAGTGTGGTGTAGCACAGATTATGGGCCATCATGATGGATGGGTATAGAGAGGAGAAGTCCAGGGTGGCAATGGGGACGTCATAGTACCTGAGGAAGGATTTGGGGGAAGTCAACCCTCCATGCTGCCCCACCCTTGGCCCTTACCTTCAAACATTTTTAATATACAGGGCCTTAAGTAGCCCAGGCTGGCCTTGAACTCCTCCTGAGTGCTGGGATGACATGTCTGTCCCACCATGCTCAGCAGGGTCCTCACCCTTTAAGGGGCTCAATGACAGTGGCTCCCGTGTAGTCCTCGCCACCCTCAGTCTTCACCACAGGCATCAGCAGCCCCTGGCGCATGGCCTGGAGAAGAGGCGGGGGGGTGAGTATCCAGGTACCGGAAGTGTGTGTGCATGTGTGTGTGATGGATGTGGCCAACCAGGTGCAGCCACCCACCTGGCGCAGCAGCTGAGACACGACCTTGACCTGCTGGCCTCGGCTGAGCAGGTACCCAAGGGGCACACCTGTGACACGCGCCATCTCCACGTTGTTCACCAGCACCATAAGGCGCTCGAGCAGCCGAAGCGGCAGGAAGGCATCCTTCAGGCAGTACACGGCCAGGCGGCGGCGCGTCTGCTCATTCCCGTTCTAGGGATAGGCATGTGGGGTCAGGGGTGAGGCTGGGGTGAGGCCGGGGTGAGGCCGGGGCTGGGAGGGCCTCGGTGGGGTGGTGGCACCTGCAGGTCGGTGATGATGCTGTGCTGCACATCCTCCTTCTGCTCACCCAGGAAGTGGAAGCTCACCGCATTGAGCGTGTAGGAGCGGAGCTTGTATTCCCGCAGCAGCACCTGGGCGGGGCCCCAGAGGCATGGGTGAGGACCTCACCGGTAGAGGGCACAGCCTCAGAGTTGCTAAGTGGGTGGGTGGGTTTCCCGCATACCTGCAGCATGTCCATCTGAACTCGACCCACCATGCTGACCACCTTACTGTCCCGCCGGCCCACCTGCCTCGACTGGAAGGAGGAGTCTCGGATGTTGGAGCGGAGACCAGTCACCCGGCCCAGGAAAGGGAAGCGCTCCACCTGGAGAGGGACAGCGGGCAGAGCCGGTCAGCCTCACTTTGAACCTGACCACACGACCACAGAGCAGGGACAGGGACCAGCTACGGCACTCCTGAGGGCTGGACTCCTGAGGGCAGAGACTGCTTGAGTGGGATGAGGTAGAGACCAGGGACAGGGTTGAGAGCTATCCCGGGAAGACTGAGAGACTGGTGACAGGTAGAGACAAGGACTGTGCTGTGGGATGTCTTTCTGTACACTGTGAATATGTGTTGCTCTCATTGGTTGATAAATAAAGCTGTTTGGCCAATGGCGAGGCAGAATAAGGTTAGGTGGTACATTCAACCTGAAGACGGAGATGAAGAAGGGTGGAGTCAGGCAGAAGCTGCGAACCGCCCCAGGAGAAGTAAGATGTGAGAGACCGGGTGATGCTGCGAAGCCACGCGGTAAAACATAGATTAACAGGAACAGGTTGAGTTAAGATGGAAGAAGCCTGAGCCACGGGCCATGTGGTTTGTAATTAATGTAAGCCTCTGAGTGATTATTTTATACGTGGCTGTGAGAGCTTGAATGAAGAGATTTGTCTGCACCGTGGGGCTAGGCGGGACCAAGAAACTTCCCACTACAGGACTGTGCCTGGGAGGAGAACAGAGAGAAGCCATATGGGAAGGTTCTGAAAACCAAGAGGGGCGCCTTCAGGAGCTGGGGTACAAACTGGCAGAGAGGGGGTCAGGGGAGGTCGGTGGGGCTAGGGTGAAGCACCCGGGACATGAGGGCGGGTGTCTCCATGCAGCTGGGTAACAAGGTCTGCTCAGCCTATTCATTACCAAACTTGCTACAAACGCAGAAAGCAGGAAAATGATAGAGTATATTCTATTTGGGGCTAAACTGAACCCCTAAAAGATGCTGGGTCCCCCTGTGCATCACCCATGACCCCACTTGCAACAGAGCTGGCCCTTGAAGAAGGATCTAACAAGACTGCAGGGAGGCACAGACGGCCCAAGCAGGTGCAGCCAGGAAGCCTGACTGCAGCCAGGCTCAGGGGCTGCCCTCGAGCTCACAGAACACCAGCACCCCACACCCTGACGTCCAGAGCTGCAGCCGCCAGTGTGCAGCTGGTACAGTGGCTGGCATGAACAAAGCTCACATGCCCTTTCAACAGCACCCAGCCTTTGCCACCCACCAAGACAAATACCGCCTCCTTCTTCCAAACCTCCCCCGCCCTCATACCTTGCCAGTGAATTCTAAAGCAAGGCCCAGCCATGACAGCAGTGACAATGACCAGGACGTGAAGCCTCCTGTCAACATACTGCTGCCTCCAGCTAGAGTGAGGTAAGTTACATTTGGGACTCCAGAGTGGCCGACCAGCCCATGGTGACACCCTGCATAGAGGCGGCGACACCCATGGGTAGAGGTGTACAGTGCAGGACGGCCCTGGGGAAAGATCCAGGAGGAGGCTCCCAGCTTCCTCACCTTCAGGGTCTGCGCCCGAGAGATGAGGTATGGGAGGTCAAAGTTCTGAATGTTGTAGCCGGTGATCACGTCGGGGTCCATGGCAAGGATGAAGTTGGCCCAGGCCTGTGAGGGGAGCACAGAGGGTCAACCAGGTTGTCTACTGCCTCAGATACCCTCATTTCCAGAATGTTCAAGACAACCCTGGCACTTGTAAAAATATCACGGAACTCGGGGAAATATTTATCCAAAAACGCACAGCCTCCAGCCCGAGCCATGGTGTCACTATGCAGAGGGGTCACTGGCACGGCTGGGGACACGGCTGGGGAATGGGTGCCCGAGGAGGGAGGGCACCTGGAGCAGGTCTTCCTCCCGCTCATAACTCTGCACTTTGGCACCCAGGATGGGGGCGCAGGGCCGCAGCGTGAGTGCCAGGCGCAAGAATGGCTCTGGCTCGCCCCAGCGCAGTCCCAGGGAACAGATCTGGATCACAGGGTCACGCTCCGGCTCAGGGAAGATGCCTGCAGAGAGGAGGTACAGAGGGAGGGGCCTCAGTCCTGCTTCTCCCTTGCCCTCGTGGGCAGCCCCACTGGGTGGCTGATGCTCCAAAGGCTCCAGTCCATCCACTCTGTTCTACATCTGACCCCTGTCTCTCCCAGCTCCCACTCTAGCCAAACGGGTGGAACGATCCACCTTGTGAATTTGCACTTGGAGCTCTCCCTGTAAGGAGCATTCCTCCCACCCACTCACCCCTCCACAGCGGCCTGGAACATCACTGATGTCCAGAGAGAGGGGAGGAGCCCAGGCTCTGGGGACAGACCTTTTCGGCCAGCACACTCGATGTCAAAACTGAGCACACGCAGTGGCGCAATGCGCTGCCACTGCCCTTCTGGTGGGTGACTGATCACATCTGACCACAGCACATCCACCTCCAGCTGACACAGTGTAGCCTGGGGGAAAGACACGTGGTGGGCAGCAACACTGCAGTGAGCCAAGGTTCCCTGCCCCGCCCCTGCCCCACCCCTGCCCCAGGAAGCCCCTTACCTTCTTCTCTGTCCTCCGAACATACTTCCCAGCTGGGAGCTCCAACCAGTTGCAGCCCACGATGTCAGCATCCACCATGAACCTGGAAGAGTGGTGGTCAGCTGGCAAGGGCCACCTGGGTGGGGTGGTCAGCTGGCAAGGGCCACCTGGGTGGGGTGGTCAGCTGGCAAGGGGTGGGGTGGGGTAAAGGGAAGACGGGACAGCACCGGATCTCGAAGTCCACGTTGGCCTCATAGGGCGCGAAGCTTGGGGTCCCCAGGCCTGGCACACGGATACCCTGTTCCAGGAGGCGGCGGGCTGGTGCCACAAGGCGGGGTAGTGCCAGGATGATGCGGAGAAACGGAGAAGGGCCGTGACCATGGTACCCAAACATGCCTGCAGAGAAAGGAGGTTGGCACCCGGTACCTGGGCTCCCCACCACCCCCTGGTCCCCAAGCTACACTCACTCTCTCGGGAGCACAGCTCCATGGCCAGCACTGCTGGCCCCGAGAGCTCCTTCCCACCACGCTGGTCCCGGCTGATGGCTGTGTTCAGCTCTCGCTGCAGGTCACTCAGGTGCTCAGCCCCAAAACCTGGTGTGGAAGGCCAGTCAGAAGAGCAAGGGAAGTTCGGGGTCCAGGAACGAGCCCCACGGTCGGGCACACTCACCGGGAGGTGCAGGGGTGTAGAAGTAGGGTGCAAAGCCATGGATGTGGCAGCAGATGGAGAAGCCCTCATCGGTGACCCCGAAGGCCCGCAGTATGGGCACTGAATTACGGGACACTGGGGGCCCTCCTGGCAGTGGCACCGCTGAGCCTGGAGGAGTGGTCACAGAACACCCGTCAGGTCCTTGGGCTCATCACTGAAGCCTTGGGACCTTGCCCTTCCAAGTCCTTCCAGGTGCCCTTCTCCACCCACACAGGCAGAGCTTGCATTCCGGTGGAAGCCAGTTTCCCCGCTGTGGTGCTGGGGATAGAACCGGGCCCTTTACTGAGCCACACGCCAGCCCCCTCACTGGGGACTCTAGGCAGGAGCTCTACCACTGAGCTGCGGTTATCCTACCCTACAACGTAATATTCTAATAACATTTGTTTATGAGTAGGGAGGAGATGCATGAGCCACAACACGTGTGAAAATCAGAAGACATCTTTGGGAGTTGGCTCTCTCCTTTTACCATGTGGGTTCTGAGGACTGAAATCAGGCTTGGTGATAAGCACCTTTACCTGCTGAGCCCAGTTCATAGTACTCTGAGCCTGGCTCCCCACTGAGCATCCCACCTGCCTCAGTCCAGCCAATGCGGTAGTGACTGTGTGTGGCCACCAGAATACTGGTAGAGCCCCTGCCTCCCCTGCCAGCTCACCCACATAGTGGTCAATCTCTAGCTGCTGGAAGATGAGGGGCTCCGTGTTGGGGTCCAGGGCACGTAGGTTAGGCCGCAGCCAGCGCGGATCAGTGTCTGCAGTGGAAAACTGCCCTGGATAGAGACAAGAGGTCCCACGGGTGGGTCTTCCACAGAGAAGCAACCACCCTTTGCTCACAGAGGAAAGCTGGGTGGAGGTGGCGGGACAGACTGGGGGTCCAGGACTAAAACCGCTCAACCAGGAAGGGCAGCCTAGACACTGGAGAGAATGAGCTGGGACAACATTCAAGTCTAGGAGTTTGAAATCAACCTGGGAGCCAGCTAGGAAGGACCCCACTCGGGTCAAAGGATAGCTTGGCAGATGTCAGCTATCTCTCAATATCTCTATAACCAGGGGGGGGGGGGGGGGGGGGCCTACCACCCACAGTGCCCTCTGGGGGCAGCTGCAGCTCCTCCTCCGCCTCCTGCAGCCGATTCTCAGCCTCTATCTCCTCCAGCAGCGCCAAGTTCTCCTCAAACTGTGATGGTTCATCCTCATCCCAGAGGCCCCCACGAGTCCGCTTTGGAGGCACCCCAGGGCTTGGTCCTTGTCGCCGCTTAAGATCCATCCTGTGGGCAAGTTGGGGTTCAATGGGGGTCTGAGTAGACCTCATTCCCCACTCCCGTTGCACATCCACCATGGCCCCAAGCCTTTTCATGTGCGGCTTCCACCCACAGGTCTAGGCATCCCCATGCTCGATGGACCCTTCACCAACAGCTAGCACCACGATGCCCATTCCTCAACCATCCCTATTCCTCCCTCACTTCGTGAGCTTAAGCTCTTCCATGCTCTACGCCCTCCCCACATCCTCACACCCCCTTCATTTTCCACAGTCCCCTTACCCCATGCCTTCACCTACCCAGGCACCCATCATGACCAAACCCAAAGGTGGTACATTCTGCAGTGACTCCATATTCACAGAACCCTGATGCTTCTCCAGATTCCACAGTGGTCAAATATAGCGCTGCCACCCTAGCCTTGCCAGGTCCCTGCCAGCTCCACCTTCCCACATGGTGCAGGACACACCATGATTAACCCTAATCGCTGAACTTCTGAATGGAAGCCATGCCATTTCATTCCTCAGTTACAGTTTGGGTACGTGGTATTCTAAGAGACTCATGTGTTGAAAGCTTGGTCCCCAGCCGGTGACACGGTGGGGAGATGAGCAGCCACACAAGCGACTCTCTCATCACTGGACAAGTCCACTAATGAACTCATAATTCATGTTCACTTTTGTTGTTTGGGGTTTTATTTTTTTTGTTTTTTATTTTGTTTTTGTTTTTTGTTGTTGTTTGGTTTTTCGAAACAGGGTTTTTCTGTGTAGCTTTGCGCCTTTCCTGGAACTCACTCTGTAGACCAGGCTGGCCTCAAACTCAGAGATCCGCCTGGCTCTGCCTCCCAAGTGCTGGAATTAAAGGCGTGCGCCACCACTGCCTGGTCATGTTCATCTTTGGATGTGTGTGGAGGCCAGAGGTCAAGCCTGGATGTCATCCTTCAGGCACTGCCCACCTTGTTTTTTGAGACAGGGTCTCTCTCTGACTTTGAGTTTTCAAGTAGCCTCGGCTGGCTGCCACCTTGCCCCAGGGAGCTGCCTGTCTGCTTCCCCAGTGCTGGGGTCACAGATGGGCCACTACTCCAGGTTTCTCCCCTGCATGCTGGGGACCGAACTCAGGTCTTCCTACTTGTACGGCAGGCCCTTTACCCACTCCACCATCTTCCCAGCCCCTGTATTCAGAAACAGAAGCATGACCAGAAAGTGCTAGAGACCCGAGAGGAAGTAGATCTCTGGGGACCTGGCTTTGAAGGATAGCTAGTTCCAGTCCTCCCCAGCCCCTGGCTTCTGTCACAAAGTGAGCGGTTCTGCCCCCCCACCATGTTCTCTCCCCATGGGCTCAGAAGTAGCTCAGCCCAGTAACACAAAAGCTCTAAGCCAAATCAACCCTGGCTGTTTCTCTCAGGTCTGAGGAGGCAATAGGAAGTCTAACACCACCATCACCAGGAAGCAGGTAGACCTGGACGCTTGAAACACCCAGGAGCAAGGACCACAGAACGAGCTCCAACTCAGCTGTCCCTATCACGCCCCCCAATCCAGTAGTATGTACAACAAATGAAGCACACAGCAGGGAGGGGCTGTGTACTCTCCTCTCCACTGTAGCCCAAGACATGGCTAGAAGTCCCCAGGCGGTACAGTTATTTTGAAAGTGGTGAGGCCTGGCTGACCAAAGCAGATCACTAGGTGATACTCTTCTCTGGCTCCATGCTACCCCTACCTGCCATCATGGGTTGAAACCCTGACGACCAACCACAGAATCTGCAGATAAGCATATTGCAGATATGGATGCGACTGCAGACTGGATGGGACTGGATCTAGGCCATATGGGCTGAAGAGGTAACTGCTATGATTCAGTAAAAGGTATCCAAAGTCAGGTACATGAGGACCTGAGGGGTGAGTGCTCATGACCTTTGCAGGCTTCAAGCTCATTTGGGAAAGTCCATGAGTGTGGGTCTGCTGAGGAGGCAGAGAGCACCCCACATGAATGCCAGAGTGTGCAGGAAAGTGCCAGCGCAGGGACACTGATGGCGGTGCTGACAGGGGTTGCTTCATTCTACTTTTATTTCAGCCCTCTGGAATCTATTATAAAGGAAAGACCACACACACACACACACACATACACACACACACAACTTCACATATATGCTCTTGAGTAGGCAGGCTGAGAACAAGGGGATATTGGAAACATGGAGAAGATTCATACCCAGCAGAGAGGCCAGGCAGCTGCCCCAGGTTCAAGTAAACCCTCTCCCACTCCTAAAGATCAACCCACATCCAGATAGAAGACTCCACTACTTAGGGTGGTCTGCAAGGTATGTGACCAGGCCCCACCCAGAGAGGAGGCTGTTGTCCCAGGCTGCTCAGGACCTTTGGATAGCAATGGTAAATCAGCTTGGGTCTTTCCTGTTCTAGTTTTGGGGGCTTAGCTGGGCCTAGTAGTGTAGAGCCACCTCAAGCAACTTAGGACACTAAGGAAAGAGGGTAACAAGTTCAAGGCCAGTCTGGGCAACTTAATATGACTGTATATCAAAATAAAAAGCAAAGGGGCCAGGTGTGGTGGCACTCACTTTTAATCCCAACACTTGGGATGCAGAGGTGAGCAAATCTCTGTGAGTTCAAGACCAACCAGGTCAACATAATGAGTTCCAAGCAAATCAGGGGCTAGTCAGACCTTGTCTCAAAGCAAGCAAACAAACCAACCAAACACATACACACAGCAGAGAGAGAGAGAGAGAGAGAGAGAGAGAGAGAGAGAGAGCGTGAGCGAGCGAGCTGGGGACATGGCTCAGTGGTAGAACACTTGCCTAGAAGCCCCCAGTGAGGGGCTGTGGACATTTGGTGGGAATGGGGTTTCCTTTTGGGGTAATGGAGTGTCTAGAACTAGACAGGGATGATGCTATACAACATACTAAATATACTCAATAGGGCTGAGCTGTTTGTTTCAAGATGCTCAACTTCATGCCAAAGCAAAAGGAAAGTCCAACTACCACTTACACGACAGTGCGGAACACACGCAGGCACCTAGAGCAAAGCTGTTCACACTGTGGGCTACAACCCCAAGTGAATTCGGGGACTGTGAAAAACCTGTCAACAGTTAACACCCCAAAGCCAATTGAGAATCAAACAAGCGATGAACCCAGTACTCCCGGCAGTGGCGGCCTTCGCTGCAAACGCACAAGCTGCCCGCTTGGCTGCTGCAACACCCAGCGCATGTACGGAGTCTCCACCTTCACTGTAGTCTTTGCTCTCGGTTCAACGACGGAAGACAAAGCCAGCATCCCCACTGCCCCATCATGCATCAATGCGCATATCTGGTGTAGTGTGAGAATATTTGACTATAAAAATGACGGTCAGCGGGGCAGCCACCCAAGCTCCTGTAAACCGCCCTCATGAATGAGGCAGACTTGCTTCACAAAACCAAAAAACATGGCCCAGTGCTTGACATACCGTTGTAGGCTTTCCTACAACACAGCCTGTAATAAAATGAGGCTGTTCTTAATCCCTAGTGATAGGATTGCGTACCTGTATTCCAAGAGGGTTGGAAATCAACAAAACTCACGTGGGGCATGCACCCAGGCCAACTTCAAGGAGTTTGTTTTGAGACCTGAAGTTCTTTTTATTTTTTTGGTATTTTAAATCAGGATTTCTCTGTGTAGCCCTGGCTGTTTTGGAATTCAGTGCACCACTACTGCCCAGCCAGAGACCTAAAGTTCTTATGATTCTCAACAAAACAAAAATGTGTCAGCAGGACCTGCGAGGGTCCCATGTGTGCTGTGTCTGTGACAAGACCAACATACTTTCCTTATGGAGGAACAGAAAGTCACTGTGAATGTGTGGAAGGCACATCCACAGTGAAAAAAAGAACATAAAACTTCTTGTAAGTAATAAAAGTCAAGGCTTGTTCTGTGGGGGAGGGGGTATGAAAGCAGAGGGAGACCTGGTGGGACAAGGGAGGGGAGGGCAACTGTAATACAATAAAAAATTTGTTCTGTTTCCAGCACCGCCACACAACTCTTTAACACCAGCTCCAGGGCTCTGTCACCCTCTTCTGGCCTCAGGGGAGCTGCACACACACAAACAACTAAAAATAAAATAAACCTTAAAAGAAAATTCTTAGGGGCTAGAGCGATGGCTCAGCAGTCAAGAGCATGGGCTGCTCTTGCAGAGGACCTGGGTTCAGTTGCCAGCACCCAGCCCACAGCCATCAGTAACTCCAGTTCCAGAGGATTTGGCAGCAAGGGCCTCCCTCTGCAGGTACTGCATGCACGTTGTGCATATATGTATACACAAGCAAACACTCAAAGTATAAATAAATCAATCTTAAAAAGTTCTTGGGCAAAATAAGTCCTGAGAACAGCCACAAGACTGCCTGCTTCCAGAGTGAGGAGACTGATGGGATCTGAGGACGTATTAAGGAATGTTCTGGAAGATGTTTGCCTTCCGCACACCTGTACAGCTGACTAAATCACACCTCAGTCAAAAAAGAAAAAGAAAAGGCTGCAAGCAATTCCACATATGAGACCTGGCCCTAATAGGTTGGGTCATATGAAGAACCTGCTTTTACAAGGTTATTTCCGGTACCATTGTTTAAAATCCCTAAGGACTGGAAACCACCTAAATGTCTTCCCCAGGGGGACAGTTTCAATAGAATCCGTTAGTATCATTCAATGGAGTACTATGCAGCTATATAAAGGAATGAGGAAGCCATATGGTGATTGGAAATTTCTCAAAGAGGCTTTGTCTCTAGTAGGTAAGTCAAGGTGTGGGATGGTGTGCTTCTGCTTTTGTTTTATATTTTAAAAAGACAAAGACGTCTAAGGAAATGATTAACCTACAGCTACCTGAGAAGCTGAGGCAGGAGGATCAGGAGTTCAAGCTTAGCCCCACGAACCATTGCAAGATCAGATTTTAAAAAGGTGGGGAATAAGGATCTGGATCTGGAAAAAGGGCTGAGGATGCCATGTCAGGCCCCAAAGTATAGAAGAAGCCCCTGAAACAGTTCCGGGAAAAGCAGGTAGCTGCGGCTCAGGACTTCGTGTTAGGAACTGCTGCACTACCCCACGGTGAGCTGACTGCTCTTAGGGGACTCTGCCTAGAGTGCTGATGGTGAAGTTCAACCGAAAAGACAGGCACATATGTTGTTCAAAAGAAGCCCCTGGCCTCCAGGGAACAGAGTGGGAAGCTGATGTTATAAGAACAGCTTTGCCCATATGTCACTCACTACGTACCTCCCCGACACAGTCTGGTGTTACCATAATCCAAGCTGTAGACCTCAGGGCAAATTCAAAGCCAGCCTGAGCTATAGAGCATGTGTGGTCGGTGGAATGTAACACAGCAGGGCTCTACCACGAGTCACACACCCCTCACTGGGGGATTCTAAGCTGTACAACTGAACTACATCCCTAGCCCTCTTTTTATTCAGTTTGAGACCAAGAGCTGACTAAGTTGCCCTGACAGTACAGAACTTGCCATCCTCCTGTCTCCAGAAGCTGAACAACTGTTTGTGTTTCAATTCACTTCTCCCAGGTTGCCAGATTCAAGTACTCCTGAGCCTCCCCTGGAGGGCTGGCCCCCAACAATCTCCCATTCCCACAAACTACTTCTGTCATCCCAGTCTCCCCTTATTCTGGACAGGGATGCTCCCCTGACAACCACCTTGGAGACACAACTTTCCCCTTCCCCTCAGGACATATTTGCCACAGATGCAAACCCCACCCACTCCCAGGATGCTCTCTGAAGCTGCATCAGCCTGCAGTGCAGGTGTGTCCTGGCTCCCACCACACTGTGGTACGCTAACACAGTAACCGCTCATTTCCCCCAGGACATCTCACACACTGCTGGCTTCAGGCCTGGTTCCTCCTCTGGGCCCCTCTAGTGACGCTGCTCTGGGGCTGAGTCTCAGCTCCCTCAACAAACACCAGACTGGGTAAGCAGGCTGCCCCCACCCAATATCACTTGGCTTTTTTTTTTGTTTGTTTGGTTTTTGTTTTTCGAGACTGGGTTTATGTGTAGCTTTTGGAGCGTGTCCTGGAACTCGCTCTGCAGACCAGGCTGGCCTAGAACTCACAGAGATCCACCTGTGTCTGCCTCCCACGTGCTGGGATTAAAGGCGTGTGTCACCACCGCCCAGTATCAATTGGCTTTTTTTTTTTATTATTACATAAAGCATACATAAATGGGACCTAGTGAGACAGCAGAGATAATGGATAATGGTGCTTGCCTAACAGCCTGAGTTTGATCATGGGGAACCCATATGGTGGAATGAGAGTAACTCCATAAAGTTGTCCTCAGATCTCCACGTGGGCACCATGGCACACGCGCACACACTAAATATAAGGCAGGCATTCCAGCTCCGAGGCATTGCTTTTTCTTCCATTCCTTTCATTATTATTATTGTTATTATTTGGTTTTTCGAGAAAGGGTTTCTCTGTGTAGCCTTGGCTATCCTGGAACTCACTCTGTAGACCAGGCTGGCATTGAACTCGGAGATACATCTGCCTCTGCCTCCCTAGTGAGGGGATAAAAGGCGTGGGTCACCACGCCCCGCCCATACCCACTTCTTTTTGGACTTCCTGATGCTGTCGCCTAGCTTCTAGAACAGCGGTGCCCCGCAGCTCCCGCACCTCTAAGGTCGGGCTAGGGCGCACACCGAGGAGCCAACACCCGGGACAGTCCCACGCGCCCCGGCTCCTCAGCTCCAGGGATCCCCCTGAGCCGCCAGCCCTGCTCTGTCCTGCCCACGGCTGCAGATAGTCAGCGAACCCTCCGCTCGAGCCCTCCGCTGACCGACCGAGCGCCCCATTCCCTTCTTCCTTACTCACCCGCATCAAACAGCTTTTCCCGCCACAAAATACGCCGCCGTGACCCCTGAACCCTATGCGCGCAGGCCCAGAGCTACGGCGCGCCCGCTAGGCCCCGCCCCCGGCCCGCTAGGGCGGGCAAAGCACACCCCTCTCCCTAGCGGATCCCACAACCCCGCCCTCCTACAGATGGCCCCGCCCCTCGTGACGCTATGGCCCGAGGACACGCCCCCAGCGACCTGGCGCAGTCTGCGCGCCAGACCGCGGTTCCCG
>CABHPP010141242.1:8872-34155 GCA_902168425.1 Peromyscus attwateri
TCCTCCCTTCCTTCCTTCCTTCCCTCCCTCCTCCCTCCCTCCCTCCCTTCCTCCCTCCCCACCCCTCTCTCTTTCTTTCTTTCCAAATATTTTATTTTAAATTATGTGTATGTGTGTGACTACGGGTATGCACATGTGAGAATGGCCATCCAGAGCAGGCAGAGGCATCAGATCTCTGGAGCTGGAGTTACAGGGGTCTGTGAGCACCTGACATGGGTGCTGGGAAATCAAACTTGGGTCCTCCATAGACACAATATGCACCCTTAACCGCTGAGCCATCTCTCCAGCCCCAGGAAGCCTGACTGGGGCACCAGTGCTCTTCATCTTAGACCTTATCTGTCTCCAGGAAGGCATCATGGGATGGCATTCAGAGGAAGCTGGAATTCAGTGAGGACAGTGTCAACTGTGAACAAACTAATACCTGAGCAAATGATTACTCTTGAGAGAGCGGATGTTGATAGTGTCTCGAGGGCGGTACATGTTGAGTGGCCGAGGACCTGGCCTTCTGTAATGTGCCCCAATCTTGTTCTTTTATGTCCTTCTCTGGGAAGTGGCTTTTTTTCCCCTTTGAACTTCAGGTACATTACTTAACACCCTGTGTGCAAGCATCCTAGTTGAGTCTGAGCGCTCACAGCGTAGGCGTTAATCGCTGTAAAGATGCTGGAGTCTGTGTCCTTATACTTCAAAACGAAAGCTTTCGAGAAGGACCGTGATTTTGTCTTCTCCATGTCTCGCCAGTAAAAGATATCGTCAGATCACGGCATGGAGAAAACTTTTTTTAAGCAGACAAAGCGGAAAATAAAGAGGAGTCAGGAACTAATTATCGTGATTCTCTAGAGGGTATTTCAGGGTGGATGATCTAACGAGAGCTCTCACACCCCATCAGGAAAAACTTGATGGGAAAGCAATGATCTTCACAATGTGGCTTTGACCTGGTATGTATCATTTACTGGACCAAAGGCTGCTCCCCAGCCAGACCTCACGGGCAGCCAGCTCCTTGAGCTTTTATTTTTATTTATTTTTTGTCAGCTCTGAAGATGAACCTTTAGGGGTGAAAATCATCAAAATCAACTCCCTGTTTATTAAACTTAGCAATGTGAGACTTAAAATTGTTCTCGATTCTTCTGTCAAAACTCAAGCAAGTTGTAAGTTGAGCTTTTCGAGGAAAAAGAATTAGGGTGAGAAGATATGGATGATGTTTCTAGACCCCAGAGTTTCCAACCAAACCACCCAATCTGTAATTGCAAAATAAAAACACAAAATCTCCATATCTATTTGTGCAGCTCATTAACTAAGGGCTCACAACCAGCAAATGGGGAAGGGGGACCAAAAGGGGAACCACCCCCAAAACTTCAGGACTAAATACAGTTGGAAAGTTACCACAGAGATGTGTTCTTTCCCTAGGATCTAAACCAGTGCTTCTCAACCTTCCTAATGCTGCGACCCTTTAATACAGTTCCTCATGTTGTGGTGACCCCAACCATAACATTATTTTCATTGCTGCTTCATAACTGTAATTCTGCTACTGTTAAGAATCATGATGTAAATCTCTGTGTTTTCTGATGGCCTTTGGGGGTTGTGACCCACAGGTTGAGAATTACTGATCTCAACAAAGACCTGCTCTGTTCTGTGACACTGCAGTTGGGTGTGTCTGTCTGTCTGTCTATCTGTCTGTCTGTCTGTCTTTATTGCCTGTTTAGTAAGCAGTGTGTCCAGATGAGGGGAAGCATCTTTTTGTTAGGCCATGTGGGAGAGAGAAAGAGCACTCCTCTCCCCACTGAGCATTGTGGACATTACGGCAGGCACTCGACCTGCTCTGTTCCCTGGGACAGCGTGATTTACAACGTGAAAAGGGAGGCCTAAATCACCAAGCAACGATAACATTAAAGTTAGCGCATGACAAGTGAGGAATTTATTACTATTAACTCCAATAAACAGTTATAAAACACTCGTCCTTTCCTGTCTGTGCACAGGGACACGGACCCTGGACTTCATTAAGCTCAACTTTCTCTTCTTCTTCACTAGACCAGTCATGTGTGTTGGAACCAACCACCATTTATTGTTAAGTGGACTGGTTCATTTTCCAGGACTATGGGAAGCTGAAGGCACATCCATTTTGCTGCACGGCACTTGGTATAGACGGATGAAATAGCAAAGTTTAAAAGACGTGCAGCTTGGCATCGCTCTGTAAGTTTATTTAAAACTCTCTAAAATACATGTCTGACTGGAGCAGGCTTGCTCTTCCCAGCAGCCCGTCTCCCAGGCAGGTAGATAAGTAATAATGCCTGGCGAGGTGGGCGGCATATTAGATGCCAGCTCATGTCAGCTGTGTTTAGCTGAATAATTTTTCCCTAGCTATTGTTTGGTGCAGCACCTGAGAAGTCTGAGATGGAAATCCATTTCCTTCCAACATTTTCTCTGTCACAGGGGCATCCCGGTTTATTACCCGTAGGTTGTTCATGAACAAAAGAGCCTGCACATATTGGACCGCTAAGGTAGATTGGCTCAGGATTCATTTGTTTTGGCATGAAAAAAAAAAAAAAAGAACGAACTAAAATGTCTTTCTGGAAAAGCCGACTGTAATTGTGGAATTGCCTGGGTGTTACAGAACGACTAGGCGAGGCAGCAGGAAGTTCAGGCTTCCCTGATCACACAGTTCCAATAGTCATGTCATGGTGGTAGTAGTCTTGTATGTTTGGGTGACAGATATGGGTATGGAAAGTGCCCACATCTCTGGTGCCTTCTTGGTTCTGACAGGGTCAGAGAGGCCTCACTAATCCAGCTTCCAGAAGCTGAAACCCAAACCCTGGCACAGTTGACAAGAAAAACTGAAACATCAATTTAGGTTTTCCAAAGTCTCAAACTCAGTTTTTCTGTACCTTGTTACACAAACATTCGACTTAACATATAACAGTGTAGTCATAGCTCTAGTCTGGAGTTCACATGAAGAGCTGGGGATGGTGGTGCTCACTTGCAATCCCAGCACTCAGAAGGCTGAGGCAAGGTAAGGGCAAGTTTGAGGCCAGTCTGAACTACAATAGTGAGACTTTGCCTTAAAGAAAAATTAAGATGAAGAATGCCTTAAGTCTAAATTTCCCAGTCTAAATTCCATGATTTTAAACTTAAAAAAAATTATGCATAGATATGTCTGTGTGTGTTTGTGCATGTGAATGTAGTGTCCACAGAGGCCAGAAGAGGGCGCTGGATCCCCTGGAGCTGGAGTTACAGGGACTGTGAGTCACTGGACCTGGGTTTTGGGAGCTAAACTAGTACATGCTCTTAACCACTGAGCCATCTTTCCAGCCCCAAGCATCATTTTTTTTTTAACCTTGTCCTAACTCCCGCCTCTGCTAAGCATTGCTACTGACACAATACTGCTAAATGGATACACAATGCATCCTTGTGCCCAGGAGTTGACCAGGATGTCCAGCTTCTGAGATGGGATCAGAGAAGAGGTGATCTGGACTACCTCCCTGCAATAAGGGTTGGAACAGCCGGGTCTCTCATGGGCCAACTGTGTAGCACTCAAAAAAGGAAAGGCCAGTGAGGCTCGAGGCTCCGAGCAGCAAATCCCAATGACTGTGGTAAGATTTCCATGGAATGAACTGCTGAACTGAAGCATGATTTAAGGAGCCGGCAACACTTCCGGGGAAGAGCCTTCCAAATACCCTCTCATCACATACTCTTGCTTTTCTATAAGGAGGAACTCTCAGATGGAGCAGTTCAGGGCTCTCAGGCAGTTAAAGCAAACAACCTAGGCACTTGCTTTGCAAATGAGGAAACTACCACCCAGGCAGCGAGGTGAGCCAGCTTGACTTATCCGAGGCGATGCAAGGTACTGGACAGTGAAGCGAAAAGAGAAGTCAAGTTTTCCGACTCCAGCACATCAGTCATCTACCTCTCTTGTCAAACCCTAAGAATCCTTCTTCAATGCTGACACAGAAGGTTTGGTTTCTGAGGAAGGTCTCAGATCTTAAGACATGTGGTGGAGAGTGAGAAGCCATATTGAAAACGGGTGAGTTAGGTAAGCGTCCACGCTCTGAACACTGGGGCTCCTGGCTTCGTTTTGCTGCAAGACTTCAAGATCCTTGGTAATGATGCAAAATAGCAGCCCTAGAAATTTCATTGGTCCTTTTCTGGGGAGGTAAAAAAGGTGTCTGGCTTCAGAGAAGAGATACTGAGGTGTGGAAGACTCCCAGGGAAGCTGGCTGGAGGCTCCTGTCATTCTAAGTTTTTAGACTCTAAATGAAGGCGTTCAGTTGAAAATTCTGCTCTGACACACATGTTTCTATCTGCCTTCCAGGACACACTTTTGTTTTTGGCCCTGGTGGGGATTAAATCCAGGTTTCCAAACATACTGGACAAGCAATTCAGTTTGAAATATGAGTGGCCATATAAGATCACCGGACATCCACAGAGAGGTTTCCAATATAAAAGAAAAGACGAAAATGTACAACAAAACAAAAGAAATAAGAGGAAATGGTTAATTTGGGGTACAGAAAAGGGAATTTAAAAAGCAAACAAACAAGCCATCATTTATATTCCCAGAGGGAGGAAGAGATTCTGGAACCATTAAGAAGGATGCTTAATATGAAGCAATTAGAGTCCAAGGAAAGACAGTTGGAAATTAAGATAATGGCAGCTAACGTTAAAAACAAAATACATCGGCCAGTTGAAAGATAAAGTTGAGGAAATCTTATACTGGGCAGAAAAAGTAAGAAAAGGAAAATAGGAGGACTGACTAGATAAAACACAGAAAACAGAGGGAAGGAAATGATGAAAGGAACAATAAAGTATCTGAAAATGAAAGACAAGAATTTTGCAGTGAAAGTGTCCTCTGTGAACGCGGACTCACACTCTGGCAATCACTGTGAAATTTCAGAATACAAGGGATGAGAGACTATTCTAAGAGACCCCGAATCAGAGGGACAAACAGGTTCTACACCAAGAACCAACGGCAAGAACGCCATGAACTTCTGTACAACTCCACTGGACGCTAGAGGCCAAGGAAGTGACACGTCCCAAAGTCTGAGAGGAAATTCCCAGTCAAGGACAAATGCAGAACACAGAGTTTTTCACACACGCAGAGTCTCCAGAAGCAGCCTCCGGTCTCCAGCTCGTCTCACGATGCCAGCGAATGAGGAAAGTCAGAATGGATCCAGAAGATGGGACCGGCGGAGGAAAGGGACAGAAGGGAGTGAATATGTAACTACATCCGTTAGGGTTGGGGACAGCAGCCAGCCTAGCACGGGCAGGCCAGTGGTCTCTAAGGGAGAGCCTCCGAGAACAAAACAGAACCAAGGGGTCACCTGATGTGTTTGATCATGAAGAAAACTGGAGGCAGATACTCCGCTCTGTCATAAGGACTGGTGAGGACTAGGGATGGCAACTTTGAAAGGCAGCCAAAGGGAACGGCCGAAACATTCGCCAGCTCTAGGAAAACCGGGAGCAAATAAGTGAATAAACAAGTCTATTTTGTAATTTTTTTTTTTTTTGAGACAGGGTCTCTCTATGCAGCCCTGGCTGTCATGGAACTTGCTATATAGATAAGGCTAGCCTCAAACTCACAGAGATCCCCCTGCCTCTGCCTCCCAAGTACTGGATGACTAGCTATGGAAACAAAATTTAACTACCTGATTTTAAATGACTCGATGGTAAGTATTTACATATTAAAATAATGCGAATACTGAATAGTGACTAATAAAAAGTTCTGACGTCATCGTACTGGGAAGACAAGGGAGAGCGAGGACTGTCGGGGTTAGTGCTGCACCCTCTGGTTTCAAAACTGTAGATAACATCTGAGATCAACAAATCAAAGAAGAGCTGGAGAAAAATATTACTTAGAATGTGGAAGGTACAGAGCAGTATAGATGAAAAGAGGAAAAAAGAAAGAAAGAAAGAAAGAAAGAAAGAAAGAAAGGAAGGAAGGAAGGAAGGAAGGAAGGAAGGAAGAAAGGAAGGAAGAAAGGCACATCTCCAGAGGGCAGAACTCCAAGTCTGGGAGGGGTAGCTGCTTATGGTGTTAAATAAAAAAAATAAATAAATTAAAAAACAAACATAAAAAACTATGTACCAGGGGGAGAGCAGAAGAGAGACATTACAACATATAAAGATTAAAAACTTTACAGCTATTGATGGTTCAGTTCCCAGTACCCACCTGGCAGCTCACAATCACCTGTAACTCCAGTTCTTCGGTATCTGACGCCCCCTTCTGGCCTCTGCAGGCACTGCACATATACGGCGCATATACATACATGCAGGTAAAACACTCATATGCATCAAACAATATTTAACAACAGAATAAATTCCAGTATATACTGGGCCAGCAAGATGACTCAGAGAGGGTAAAGGTGTTTACTATCACACCTGATGAACTGAGATCGAATCCCCAGGACCCACACACATGGTGAAAGGGGAGAACTGAAATCTGTAAATTGTCTTCTGACCCCTGTAGTGGGTGGCTGTTCCAGCTCTGACCTGGAAGTACTACCCCCATTGAGGCTTCCGGTAACTGTCACGCCTATGAGGCAGGGCCTGGATAGGAGCCGTTAAGACCTGAGATCTGGATGGGCCGGCTTTCTTGGTTTCTGGATTCTGGACGCTGGAGGTCGACCGAGCAGAGTTCTCCAGAGAACACTACTGGATTGCACTTCACCTCTCCCAGACCCTGTAACCTATCCCTTCACTTGTAAGTTACCCCACAAAATAAACCTCCCTACATGGAGTTGCCTTGATACTCCAACCAATAGACCCCCATACATGCATCGCGGCACGGGTCCCCACACATACACACAAAATAAATAAATCAATATCTGTAAGAAAAAAACCCCAACCCTAACTGATGTAGTTACATATTTACATAACAATACAGAATAACCCAAAGATTAAAAACTTTACAGCTATTGTATTGTAAAGCCATACATCTACATATTTATATAATGATGTCCGCTCCGAATGGCTGATTATAGAAAATTCCTAAACTTAATAAGTGGTGAAGGAATCCATAGGAGGAAGAAGAAATCCAGGGTATTACAAGAAAAGAACAATTTTTATCAAAAACATGCACGTGAAGATCTGCCTGAATTAGGTAGGCATCACTTAAAGTACACTTTAATAAGCTGGAGGCTCCATGCAATTTTAAGACTCATTTGCTGTTCTGATACTGTACTTGGTATCGTAGGTCTAATTTGCTTAAGTCCTTCCTTTATCGCAAGCGGACTCATGAAAACAGGAGGCCTCTCTCCACTGGAGGTCTGCTTTATTTCACAAGTAATAAAAAAGGCACGGGAGTCCTCTGAGGTCAGAAGCCCAGGGGTAAAAGCTTGGGTTGCAATTTACAGAATGTTATTGTATTGCTGGGCATAACAAGAATTGGAAAAAAGCACCTGTAGATCAAATCAAATCAAGGAAAATTTATTTGGAACCTACCACATGGGAGGGGTTGTGCCAGAGAGCAAAGAATTCCTTGGGTGTCCTGGAAAAATAACTCCAGATCAGGGCAAAGATAGAGAGCACAGGCATGATTTGAATTGATAGGGTTGGAGAGAAATAAGGCCATAAAACAGGACACCTGTTGTTCTGAGTTTCTGTTTAGGGCTTTGCCTTTTTAAAATATAATCAGCAACAAATAACCATTATTTTTTGACATATATTACACTTTACATTGGTGGGTGGAAACTGTGTTTTAAGAACAGGAAACGAAGGAAAGCCAAAACCAACAGCATGTAATTTTTCAAGTGGATACAATGGCAATATGAAGATATATGGGCGTCGGAGCCAGTCGTGGAGGAAGGGGACTGTGTGCTCTTACTTCTGATGGTGTCGTGTCTGTGACCTCCACCATTTGAGATGCTTTCATCCCACCTTGCCCAGGGGACCTGTGAGCACCCGGGAAGGGATGAAAGAGGCCTGTGCCTGACCTCACCTTTACATTGTCTGACGGCTGAAGGTATAAATCAGCTTTCCCCTGGAAGACCCGAGTGTCAGAAGCTTGTGTGAATGCTGGAAATATTAAACGATGTCCCCAAGGGTTTGACGGTTAACTGTTTTCTCCTGTAACTGGGAGAGCTGTTCACAGGAAGGATGCTTTCCTGCACGGACCTCGCTTTGTATATAAAATGAAGTATGAAACTCCAACAATGTCTTGTCACTTTGGAAAGAAAATAAACAATTATTGGAGGCTGCACTTTGTGTCCATGGCTTCTATTTCATTCATCTTTCTGCCTGATCCAGGAGAGCAGCTCACACGCCCAAAGGTATGAGAATGTATTCATTATAGAACCTTATGAAGAGCGCAATCAATCTGTGATGATTATAAACAAATGCTTCGGACAAATCAGTGTGTCTTTGACATGGGCAAGAACAAAAGGTAGTCCTCTTATCCTCCTCAACAGAGGAAGTGCATTGATGATTAGAACTGAGGGGCCGATGATTAGAATCGAGGGCAGGTGCTTGGGGGCTAGGGCTCCATGTTTAGATAATCTCTGAGTCCTAGGACTTGCCTTATCATCTCTCAGATTCTTTCTGCAAGATTGAAAAACAGAACAGAACTATGGACTCTTAAATTTCCTAACACACTTAATCCTTTCCTTTACCTTGGTACAGAGAATAGCCACCTATAATAAGAAAAATGGTCGTCTTTTTCCTGAATGTGTGTCCGTCTGTTGTGTGCTTTTATATGGTATGTGCATGTATATGTACACACACATACAGAGGCCAGGGGTTGGCACTGGGGGTTCTCTTAGAGTTTCTATTGCTGTGAAGAGGCACCATGACCACAGCAACACCTTTTTTTTTTTTTTTTTGTTTTTTTGAGACAGGGTTCCTTTGTGTATCCCTGGCTGTCCTGGAACTCACTCTGTAGCCCAGGCTGGCCTCAAACTCACAGAGATCCGCCTGCCTCTGAGTCCCGAGTGCTGGGATTAAAGGTGTGCACCACCACTGAGCTGACCACAGCAACTCTTATAAAGGAAAACATTTAACTGGGGCTAACTTAAAGTTCAGAGGTTTAGCGCATTATTATCATGGTGAGAAGCATGGCAGCCTGCAGGCGGACATGGTGCTGGAGAAGGAGCTGAGAGATCTACATCTTGATCTACAGGCAGCAGGAAGTAGTTTGTGAGCCACACACTGAGCATGGCTTGAACACAGGAGAACTCAAAGCCTACCCCCACAGTAACATACTTCCTCCAAAAAGGCCACACCTACTCCAACAAAGTCATACCTCCTAATAGTGCCACTCCCTATGGGAGCCATTTTCTTTCAAGCCACCACAGTGTTGGGGTTACTTAGGGTTACTATTGCTGTGATGAAACATCATGACCAAAACCAAGTTGTGTGTGTGTGTGTGTGTGTAAGGGGGAGGGTTTCTTTGGCTTACACTTCCACATCTGTAGTCTATCACTGAAGGAAGTCAGGACAGGAACTCATACAGGCTAGGGATCTGGAGGCAGCAGACACAACTGCAGAGGCCATGGAGGGATGCTGCTTACTGACTTACTCCCTATGGCTTGCTCAGAGCCTGTTTTCTTATAGAACCCAGGACCACCAGCACAGTGGTGATACCATCCACGATGGGCTGGGCCCTCCGCCATCAATCACTAAACTAAGAAAATGCCCTACAGGTTTGCCTGCAACCTGATCTTATGGGGGTATTTTGGCAACTGAGGCTCCTTCCTAGCCAGCACAGGTGTCTTCCTTTATCGCTCTACCTTAGTTTTTTGAGACAGGGTCTCTCACTGACTTGGAGCAGTAGATTTGGCTGGGTTGGCTGGGCAGTGAACCCTAGAGATCCCCCTGTTGCCCTCTGTACCCCCATCCTCCCCTGCACAGGGGTTATAGGCATATGTCACCACTGTCTGGCTTTTATGTGGGGATGGGGATGGGGGATCCAAACTCAGTTCTTATTTGCATCAAAGGCACCTTATTGACTGAGCCATTTCCCCAGTCCTGTTTTCCTCTCTGAGTCTCACCATGTAGCCCAGGCTAGCCTGCAATTCATGATCCTCCTGCCTCAACCTCCCAAGTGTTGGGATTATAGCTGCATCCCATCACAGTAGACAACAGGACAAATAATGTTTATCCTTCACATTAACCTTTCCACATCTCTCCGTCTTCACCTCTCCCCTTTCTATCAGATTTGAAGTAATTCTGCCCAAATACCATCTCTTAGAAACAGTCCTGTGTGTTTGAACAGAGCCTCAACATTTATAGGGTACTTTTAAACGTATTTAATTTGAGCTATCCATATAACACATTAAATATTTATTTTTATTTTATGTGTATGAGTATTTTGGCTGCATGTATATCTGCGCACCACATAAGTGCCTGGTTCCTGCAGAGGTCAGAAGAGGGTGTTAGATCCCCTGGAACTGGAGTTACATTAGGTTGGGAGCCACCATGTGGGTGCTGGGAACTGAGCCTGGGTATTCTAGAAGAGCAGCCAGTGCTCTTAACTGAGCAGTCTCTAGGCCCCTACTTTGAGTTTTTTTTTTAAAGTTATTTTTTTTTTGTTTTTTTTTTTTAATAACAGTGAGATAGGTCTATATAGAAGCAGGAAGGCTGAACACAAGTGAAAAGAAACAGCTTACACAGTTGAGAAGAAAAGCCAGTGAAATACTAAGGATTACATAAGACGAGGTGGAGTCTTAATCACCCCAAGTCTGTAAAAGATGGCCAGATGTGCGAGATTATCGATCAGCCTGGCTGCACGGGCTGTAATATGGGATTGATTGCTCACTGACCCTTTGTTCTGGCTTCCAAGATCACGCTCCAGTTATGGCACACACTCAGTGGCGTGGTGCACCTTTTCACATATACCCACTCGCCATTTACTGTGGCTGAATCAGGGGTGACCGGTGCTGCTTTTTCTGACTAGAGAAAATGGCAGGGCTGAGGCTGATTCCTGGACAGGAAGGGAAGGAAAAGGAGGTCTTTCTTCCCCCTGCTCCCACACCGCTGCGGAAGTCTGCAAAATCTTCCAAAACAGGCTCAAGTGGTTTTGTTGTTGTTGTTTTGTAAGTAGAATTGGGGTGCTTAAATGGTATGTGTCTGAAGGAACTAATAAAGAGTCCCTCTTCCAAAATATATTCTCAACTGACTTCCTTAATTCCTGAAATTCCACCATTAGGTGCCCATTCCCTCAGATGAAGGCACGTTCCCTGTTGGCTACAGATGCTCTGGGAGAGGCAGGCATTAAAAGAAGCATTCTCCTCCACAGCGTTTTAATGAATCACCACACCCCAGATCACTGTGAAAGAGAAGCAGCTCTCTGAGGGAAAGGCACAGACACTTGGAACCACGCAGTAGATCCTGGGGCAGAGATACGTGGCGGAAGTATGTCCCACTGACTCACTCTCATCCAGGAGGTGTGTGAGGGTGATAACTCTGAAACATGGAGCCACTTTCTGTTAACAGCACCCCAGGGTGGTGGTTCTCAACTATGGGTACACATCAGAACTTCTTGCCAAGCTTTTTTAAGAACATGGACACCTGATCAGTTGGCATGCTTATTCTTATCAAGTTCAGTACTTGGTTCTGATGCTCATCTCGGGCTGAGAGCCACAGCCTCAAAGCAAAATTTGCTTGTTAGGTCCTTGTCAAGGGCTTGCTGGTTGACCTTAGTGAAAGGGACCAGGTGAAAGCTTGGAAACGTGTACACTAAACAGTGAGTGATACTGGAGGCATCACAGGGGAAGTAACCGAGGATGACTTGAGAAAGGACGGAGACAACTTGTTCTAACTGCCCAGGACTAACATTACCAAAGCATGCAGAGTACCACCCAAGGAATGCCAGGGAAATCACTGTTATTTTATAACTCTGGCTTATGGCATCTGTACAAGTGGCCAAAGAAGCCCCTTGTCATCCACTCTCCATCCTGTTCTTTGCAGACTCTTCTCCAACTCTGACCCTGTTTAGCTGCACTTTGGTTATCCTCCACAGGGAACTGTTACCAGGTAGATAGGTTAAGGTTAGTTTAACTAGTGTGATAGATAGATAGTCCTATGGAAAACCGTGGGTACAGATTATAATTTCCCCCATGTGTGAAAAGACCGAATGGAGGGAGCCTGGGGATGGAGGGCAGTCTCTATTTTGTCTCTGCCATCTTTAAAGATTTATTTTAGGGGTATGAGTGTTTTGCCTTCATGTATATGTGTGCACCATGTGCATGCCTGGTGCCCACGGAAGTCAGAAGAGGGCATTGGATCCCCTGGAGCTAGAGTTACAGATGGTTGTGAGCCACCATATGGGTACTGGGAACCAAACCCACATTCTCTGTGAGAGCAATAAGTACTCTTAAAGACTTAGCCATCTCTCCAGATCCACCCCCAACCATCTTTATGAAGCACACAATTTCTTCTTCATGGTTTAAGCTGGCGCTGGCTCCAGCCATCAGGAAGAAGGAAAGGGTGAACACAGAGAACATTGCCCTATTCCTCGATGTTTAAGGAGATCATGATCCTAGAGTGGGTTCCAGGACAGCCAGGGCTACACAGAGAAACCTCGTCTTGAAAAACAAAACAAAAAACAAAACAAAACAAAACAAAAAACAAAAGAAGAAGAAAAGAAATAAATAAAAATAAAAAATAAATTGACACATTGCTCTTACATGGTACTGGCCACAACTTAAGTCAAATGGTTGAATCCAGCTTCCAGGAAGGGAGGGGATGGGGTGCTATGAGGCCATTAAGGTACAGAAGGAGAGGGGCATGCGTCCTGAAGGCACACCAGCAGTTGCGTCACCTCATGATACAGTGAGGCAACACCGGCAGTCACTGTGAACTTAGGACATCTAGGAAGGAAGCAAATGAGTGTGGAATGAGAAGCCCGCGTAGCTCCAGGTGTCGGGTAATTCGTGGTGATTAGGGGAAGTGTTTCCCACTAATGAGGAGTGAGCATTTGCTCAGAGTCGTTATCTGTGGCCCAAGAGTCATAACAGAGGCCTCAAATAAATGGAGTGTTGGTTTGGCTTTTGAAAGGTTATGTTTCCTTTTGGGATGATTCGAAGGCCACCTCTTGCCTAGTGAAAGGCTGGAGCAAAGGCTTTCTTGCCTGGGTCCCTGTAGTCAACTGCCGTGGTACCATTGGGAGCAGAACAGTATATAGCTCGTGGGTTGGCACACTGGCTGGTGTTTACTATGCCAACTAGGAGATACGGTATTATCAATCTCACACAGTTTCGGCTTAGGCCAGTATAAGGGAGACTGACCAATGGAAAGATGTGCCTTCCTCAAACTGGAGGGCTTCAGATGACGTCTCTGCTTTGTCTAATACCAGAAGGATTCTCTTATGGAAACCTGTGATCTAGTGTGGGGCACAGTAGTACATACCTCTAATCCTAGTGCTTGGAAGGTGAAGGAGGGAGGGTCAGGAGTTGAAGGCCAGTCTAAGCAACATAGTGACTGGGAGGCCAGACAGGGTTAAAGGAGACCCTTTTTCTGAAAGAGAAAAGAAAAATAAAACCATCTGCTTTAAAATATTAGAAATTTGTTTGACTCTTAGGTTGTATTTGGATTGTTTAGTTGGCTGTGTTTTTTTTCCCCTCCAGATTTTGAGACAGGGTCTCACTGTGTAACCCAGGCTGGCCTCAAACTCACTTTAAGTTCAGGCTGGTCTCAAACTTGTGGTGATCCTCCTGCCTCAGCCTACTGAGTGCTAGGATTAAAAGCTCTATGCCTGGCTAGACTAGTTTGGGTTTGAAAGTAAAACTACTTTGTGTCCCAGCTTCTTAAATCACGCAATAAACTAGTTTGCTCTTCTGTGATTGTCGCAGTTGATTAAATTGCATGGGCCAGTTAGCTCAGTTGGAGAGGGCATGGAGCTAATGAGATCAAGGTCACAGGTTCTATCCCTAGATAGGCCAGCTGGTGCACAGTTCTGTTTTATGTCTAGCTGACTGCTTCCCCACCCCTGGTTAGCTGTTCTAAAGCACTTCTCAAAAGGATGGCTAAGGAGGAAATGGGTACCATGGCAGAGTGAAAAAGCTGTTCTGTGTGGAAAAGCCGCGTAACAGTCCTTACACAGACTCAGTGGGCTAGCAGCACCTCTGTACGAAGAGAAAAGAAACTGGGCTCTCCGACGATAAGCTACCCTCATCCTGGGAGATCACACTCTAGCATCTTGGATACTGAAATGCTCCACTGAGAATGGACAAGCACGTGGCATGAACATCTGTCACAGGACAAAGTCCAGGGCTCTCCGTTCCCTGCTTCCTGCTTGCTTTGAGTCACTGAGTTCCGGCTCCCACTTCCAACCCTTCCTCTGTTTCCTCCCCACTGTGAACAGTCAGAATGTTCCTTCAGAAAATGACCTCTAAAACAGAAACGCGACCCGCCGCATCTCCTTGTTCCAGATAGAAATGTCATTTCTCACCACAAGGAAAGACTTTTCTTTTTTCTTCTTATCATCTCCTCCCCCCCCAAATAAACCTGCCAGTCTGTCCACACAACCTGGAGAACAAATATGTTTTTGATCCCTCTGTGAACAAATTTGGCTAGGCACCTGCCTAGCACTCAGGGTGGCTGGCCCTCATCCTGACTCTGAGCCAACTCCTGCTCTCAGAGAGAGAAAGCAAAAATGATTGATTCAACATCTTAATGAAGATAAACAAACAGAGAGGAACATCAAATAATGGCCCTGACAGTTTGAAACAAACCAAAAGAACAGCTTAGCATGTCATAAAGGAAAAAAGCATTTCATGTGGAGATGGCAGTTTAATAATTTGTAAATATCACTGGCTTGGCATTATAGCTAATCCAAATATTTCCCTTTCTCGTCATAAGTCACCCTCTGCTGATGCCTTGTCCTCTTCAGCTCACAGCTTTCACCCTGGAGTCTTGACAGAGGTGGAGGGGAGCGGAAGAGAGGGGCTCAAAGGTCCTATATGGAATGTGAATTACGTGGTCAACTTCCTAATTCCGAATGTTCTCTGGGGAAGACCACTGGCCCACCCAGAGGATCCACCCTCTTCTCTTTCACCTCTCCTAAAAAAGTATCAGTTCTCTTCAGACTGTGTTTTTGTTTTTGTTTTTGTTTTTTAAATTTGGTTTTTTGAGACAGGGTTTCTCTGCTCTGGCTGTCCTGGAACTCACTCTGTAGACCAGGCTGGCCTTGAACTCACAAAGATCTGCTTGCCTCTGCCTCCCAAGTGCTGGGATTAAAGGTGTGCCATCACCTCCCAGCCTGGACTGTGTTCTTAATTCGAAGTGACTGAGCTTCCCCCTGGTTCCTAAACTGGAGAATAAAACCCTCTCTGGTCCTGGAGGAAAGAGTCAGTCATCTAAAATGTGTTCTGTTGCTCTCATGCCCTTCAGAGAAGGATAGTGAGGGAAAGATAGTCTTGTGAGTGCTTGTGTCTAAGCCACCCTTGGATGGGTATGGAGGAGAAGCAGGAAGCTGGGATGGCGACTATAAAAAAAGATGCTCTGGGATCCTCCATGTTAGCCAGGACACTGATTTTGTTCTTATGAAAAATACCCATGGAAAATAGAAGCAATGTTGGGGTTGTGTTGTTGTTGTGTTTTGGGACAGTTTCATATAGCCCAGCCTGGCTTAAAAAAAGTGTGTGTGTGTGTGTGTGTGTGTGTGTGTGTGTGTGTGTGTAAGGGAAGACCTGTCAGATCAGCCCAGGCAAAAGACCACATTGGATGGGCGTGACAGGCAGGGGCCCAGAGAGAGGAGCTGCAGTTCTGAGAATTCTCCACAGGGAAGCAGTATGAGATCAGGGTTTAGACAGAGGCGCCCTCAACTCCACCAGCTTCCTTGGTTCCTTCTTCCAGTGTGCAGACCTGTGGGTGAGCTCCCCTTTGGGCAGGGGGGGCTGTGCGCCCTCAGGTCTGTTTCTCCGTTCTCAGACCCCAGCTCTCAGGATGGTTCTTTGTCTATTCCACCCCTGACGTGTGCATTTTGGGGATAGGAGGGAGGGGATGCCCTCTTTGAGAATGTGTTTGATTTTGAGCTGCTGACAGGGAGGAAACCGTTAGAGGGACTCTGAGTGGATTCTGGTAACTTCTCAGTGGCCGGATGGCCTTTAACATTTCTCAGAAAGGAGTCAGTTCACCATTTGGTATGCTGAAGAAAACGGAGCCAGTGATGCCTTAGTTTTGTTTGAAATACAGAAAGCAGCACAACTTTATGGACAAAAACTCCAAACAGAGAGTTTCCAGCTAAGACAACCACCTTGACAGTACTGCACCCACACAGTGTGCGACGAGAGAGACTCTGCTCACCTTCCTTCATTACGGACTAGAAATGATGTAAGGCCTATTTCTGATTAATCTGAAGGTCTAACCTGCTGATGTAGCCTAGTTGGTAGGATGCTTGTCTAGCATGCACAAGTCCTGGGTTCAGCCCCAACGTTGAATAAAACTGTGGTGGCACACACCTGTAACCCCAGCACTTAGAGGTGGAGGTAGGAAGATCCAGAGTTAAAGGTTGTTCTCATCTATACGGTCCCCGGTCAAAGCCTGGCTGGACTACGCGAGACTGTCTCAAACAATGACAACCACCACACCCACCACCGCCACAACAACCAGACAGCCACAAAGCCTCAAGATCTGTGCTCCTTACGTAAGCCTTGTATAAAGTACTGAATATTGTGATTATGCTTTTTATGCAATTAATTTTTTTTTATGTGTATGAGTGTTTGCCTGCACGTATGTGTTTGTACTATGTGCATGCCTGGTGCATGCAAAGGCCAGAAGAGGGTGTTGGATCCCCTGGAACTGCAGTTACAGATGGCTGTGAGTCATTACATGGGTGCCAGGAACTGAACCCAGGTCCTCTGGAAGAGCAGCCAGTGCTCTTAAGCCCTCATAACCCGTATCTCCAGACTGTGGCTATTCTTTTTTTGTTATAATAAGTTTTAAGGTAATGAACAGAATTGTATAGATTTATCACGTACAAGTGGTATTTTGAAATATGTGAATTTAAAGAAAGGTTTATTTTGCAGTGTTGACAGAACCTTGGGTCTTATACATGATAGATCAGTCATTTTTTTTTTTTGTTGATGTTTTGAGACAGAGTTTCTCTGTGTAATAGTCCAGGCTGGCCTTGAACTCACAGAGATCCGCCTGCCTCTGCCTCCCAAGTGCTGGGATTAAAGGCGTGCATGTCATGTGTCCTCCCCCTGCCGGCCCCCACCCCCAGATGAGTAAATGTTTTTAAGACAGAAAAAATCGACCTTTCTTAGTAGATGGCAGTCATTATTAAAAACTTGCTAGGAAATTGAAGTTTTGAAAATCTGCCTCATACAATAAGCAGAATTTCCTGCTCCAGTATTTCATGTCCTTAGAGTAAAGAGAAAGCAGAGAGAGCAAGATGGAAGGGAGCCGGGGTCCCTAAATTATGTTGCAGGTGACCTCTTCTCACCTACTTCATTCTTTCACTTGAAGTATTTCAGAACTTAAACTTGGCTTTTTTTCTGCCAATTTTGAGGAAGGCATGTGGCACTGACTTCTTCACACCGATCTCATTTTTCCCCCTTAATAGCCTTCCTAAGTAATTTTCTGAGCCTTTAAATCAGTTACCTTCCTCCTAGGGAGGCACGTAGAAAGTAAACAAAAAACAGGGAGTGGTGCTGAGAGACAGCTCAGCAGTTAAGAACACTGGCTGCTTTTCTAGGGGACCCGGGTTCGAGCCCTGGCACCCATATGTGCAGGCCATCATCTACAAGTCCAGTTCCATCGGATCTGATGCCCTCTTCTGGTTTCTATGGGTACCAGGCATACACATGATGCACAAAATATACAGGCGGGCAAAACACTCATACACATAAAGTAAATAAATCTAACGAGAGAGAGAGAGAGAGAGAGAGAGAGAGAGAGAGAGAGAGAGAGAGAGAGAAATGCTCTGTTGTGGGTCTCACGGCCATCTCTGCCCCTCAGAAGGGTAAAGGCCAGAGACGGCTGGAAGCGGAGTGTCTGAGTGGATTCCTAGAGGGCTGTTCCCAAGACAGGATAAGATGCAACAATGCTAGTAGCAAACAGGCAACTAGCCAGTCTAGATATACTCTGTGGCAAAAGTCGGGCTGGGGAAATAGAAACTGAGTTGTAGAAACAAAATAGAGAGCGCAAATAAAATATTGATCTCTCTCCCATTTTCTGTTTCCACCAGGTAAGTAATGCAGCCAGTGGGAGGAAGAGTGTCACCCTCAGAACACCCAGCTATTTTAATCTTTCATAAATCACAGTCACATGCAGTATTTGATGTAGACTCCAGGAGTTCTCTTCTGTCCCAATCAACCAGAAATTATCAGCGGCTTTGGGTGATTCTGTGTCCAAATGAGCTTTCATGCCAAGGCTTGATGATGTTGCTAGGATCCCTGTGACCTGCGATTCTGTGTCTGTCTAGACAAGGTTAGGAAAAGGTAAGGGGGAGATGAAGCCCACTGGAACGACTCTTATTAGAGGGAAACTTGTTAAAGAAAGATTTTAACAGCTCAAACTACCTTCGAGGCCAATAAGGCCACCAAAACGGATTATTGGATCATGATGTGAGGTTAGAGAAAGGACGCCGGTGCTGACTGATTAGGAAGCGATTGGAAATAAATAAAAAGGCTACATTATGTGAAACGGAGGGTCACAGCATGGGAGCATCTTGAAGAGCCCTAGGTGTGCCCATCACATTTTTCAAGACACTCGTGAGTGCTTTGTGTAGGGCTCAGGATTGCAGGTCTTTTGTATGAGATATTTTTAGATAAACTGATTTCACAAAGAGGAGGAAGGTGATGAGTATCGTGTTAATCCTCAGTCTTGACACCTTTGGGATCAAATTTGGTGCGGGGCACAAGTGAAATGAGTTTGGTGGCCTCAAGCTAGACTAACACCCATATGTATCCTTAAAGAAAATCACAAATCATCGGCTGGCAGCTGTGACCAGGGAGCGGCAGCAGCCGGAGTGTTACAGGTCAGGGGGAGGACTGGCTGGTAGAGCTTGGTTGGGGAAATGAACCAATACCTCCCAGCCTCCTGCTTGGCTTCTACACAGGCCACCACCAACCTTCCTCATCCACAAAGATGAATATTCACACGATTGCAAAGCCTCTCTCTGCCCAACAAATCCAACATCAGTGTGTGTGTGTGTGTGTGTGTGTGTGTGTGTGTGTGTGTGTGTGAGCACGCATGCCACAGTGTGTGTATAGAGGTGAAAGGACAACCTCAGGTGTCAGTCTTTACATTCTACCCTATCTCAGGCAGGGTCTTTCTGTCGCTCGCTTCTGCATTCACCACAGTAGCTGGCCTGTGAATGTTAGGGGATTCTCCTGTCCTCACCTGCCATCTTATTGTAGGAACACTGGGATAATACAGTGTTTATATAATATAGATATAAATTTATATACAATACATATATATCTATGTATAATACAGTTCTGTAATAATACAGGGATTACAGATTTACACTACAATGCCTGACTTTATGTGGGTCCTGGGGATTTGAATTCAGGTCTTCATGCGTGTATGCTAAGGGTTCTGACCACTGAACCATCTCTTCAGTCTCTAAAATTATTTTACAAAACCTCTAGTTGTCAGAGGCTGAAGTCAGTTGTAATGATATTAACTCATGGACATGGTGGAAAGGGAGTATTCCTATGTTTAAAATGCAACGGCCTTTAGCAAAATAATGGAATTTGTTTCAGTGAATTAAAAATCTAAACATTGCTCGCTTTCTCAGTGATGGGCTTCTGCACCGCTTGGAGGAAAACACAGAGAATTAGAAAACGAGGGCCATGTGAATGACATTTACAGAGATCTCACACTGGAAAGGGCACATTTTATTATGACTCTGTGTCAAAAGTGTGGTTTCATCAGAAGACAGGAGGCAAAAGACAGAGGCAATCAATATCTGGGCCTCCGATATCTGAAATGGGAAAGAAAATCATTATCCTGTGACGTTTCTCATGGCACAATGCTTGAAATACTGCACCTTGTTTCCATACTAATCCAGTATTTGGGGGTTTGTGGGTTAAGAAACCCCTCGGAGAAGGTGAAATTAGAGCACAAAGCATTAGACGAAAGTGTATGCAACATTTTAGGATGAAAACCAGGGAGAAAGGCTGAGAAAAAAAATTAACCTTTTGAAAAAGCACATAATTCAATTTCCTATTAGTATTTATCTAATAGCATGTGTTTAATTTCCGAGTCTCTGGAATTATCAGTAAAGAGTTCCTTCCTTCCAGCCTTTTGACCAAACAGACAGCAGACAGATTTCTAGTGGGGAGAGTTCCCTCGGAGGCACTGGGTTGCTTGAGTGCTACTTGTCTCTGTGTTTATTGGAAACTTCACCTTATTGTTAGGAAGGCAAACCCACCCAAGGTGGGAAGTGTGTAGAGTTTGACATTTGATTTAAAAATCCAGCTGTACTATTTACTTCTCACTGGAAAAGCAAAGCCTGGCCGCTGAACTTAAACGTTTGCAGATGAGGAAGGAGGGTTATTACTTATAAACCATTTCAGAACTTCTGTATCCAGGCTCAAGCGCAGTATTGGCTCAGCCTAACTGCTTTGAATATGACTACTTATAGGTTAGTATTTCCAAATACCCCAAGATAATTAACCTTCCTCCCCTCAGTTTTCTCTGAGCTTATGTTATGGAGAATGGGCTCACGTCATTCATGTATGTATACGAAAAAGCAAGTATAGCTGTCCTGATTCTGGTATCTGTCCTTTTGTGGAAATCATTACTTAGTTATTTAAATTCTGTTTTCCTTTTCCTTAGAACTATTATTGATGAGATTAGCATTATATAGCCATAAAGTCACGACCTGTCTTTCTGGGCTCTCTGATGCAGCCCCATAGCAAGCTAAGTGGGTCCTTAATGAACAAGAAAAGGTTATCTGGCTGCACGCTGTCTCTCAGCCTGCTCTGGCTAGAATCCACCAGCCATAGATAACAGTTCAAAGTCATGCAAATGAGGGCTGTGGTTACCACTCAGCTCCTGCCAGGGCGGATGTTCCTATGACCCAGTGGCAAACGCACAATGGGGGTAGGAAAAGCAGTGCTCTCCCAGGCACACTCCATGTGGGGAGCTGGTTTATCTCAACTGAAGAAACCACCATCCACCATAGTCACCCAACAGAATTGCTACAATTAAGGAAAACTGACAAGACCCGGTGCTGGTGAGGATGGGGAACAAATGTGATTTGTAGGCACTGTTGATGGGGCGTAGTTAGTAGAAGCCCTTTGGGAAACCGCAGACTCTGTTAAAGCTAACTACGCAATGACCTCTCTGCCACAGGCATTTCTCTCCTAGGTGAATGAACGTCCGCAGAAAGGCCAGCACAATGGGCATCAGAAGATAGGATTGGGGTGTTCACAACAACACCTCATCTCCCCAAAGTCAGAACAACTCGAGTGTTTGCATAGGATAGGATCAAGTACAACGGACATGGAGACTACTTACTATGAAGCCCAGAGAACATAAGAACTAACGCCATATGCAGGATCACGTCCGAGTCTCATTCACATAATGCCCAATAGGAGAATCCAGGTATGCAAAAGTAGTGCAGTGTGGCTCTGCTCATCGGAGGTCCAAGGACGGACAGAGTTAATCTCGTGAGAGAAGTCAGTGACCCTTGGGGAGAGAACGGTTGGGAAGAGGTTCTGCAAGAAGCTTGCCTGTGCTGGTAATGGGGATTACATGTGTTCACTTCATGAAAAAAAAAGTCAACCAAACTCCACATTTACGATCTGTACATCTTTCTGTACATAATTTACTACAATTACAATCCACAAAATTATTCTTCGTGTAATTTGTTAGTAACTGATGTGCGTCAACTTCTGAAATTCTAGGAAAGGCAGGAAGAATGACTAAGGCAATTTCTCCTTAAGTGAAATTTCCTACAGGATTAGAAAAAATTAGTTTCAGAGAGGCAATTATAAGTACAATTCAAAAGAATTTGTGTTTTTTTAGCCTGGAGCTTTTAAGGCTAAGCAGCGATTTGGCTTAACTCTTCAAATACGGTATGGGGGCTTGCGTATAGTGAGGATTTTGTGAGGAGAGAGCCGAGCAGCCCTTCTGTGTGTGCTGTGAGAGGATGTCAGCTGAAAGAAATCAGGAACTATTTCACCGGAACATCAGGAAGGGTTTCCGGAGCAGGACGTTAACTTTTAGCTGGGTGTGATGATGACACATTTATCATCTCAGTGTGTGGGAGGTTGCAGCAAGAGGTTCCTGAGTTCTAGGCCAGCCTGGGTCAGATTCTGTCTCAAAAACAAGGGGCTGGCGCAGTGGGTAAAGTGCTTGCTGTACAAAGCATAAAGATCTACATTTAACCCCCCAGCTCCCATGTAAATCCTGGTGTGGCTTCGTGGGCCTATAACTTCAGCTTGGGGGTTTGGTGTGGAGACAGGAGGATTACTAGGGCTTGCTCGTTAGCCAGCTCAGGGAAAACCAAACCAAGCCAAGTCAAGCCAAACCAAACCAAAGCAGGGAGCTCCAGTGTCTTAGGGTTTCAATTGCTGTGAAGAGACACCATGACCATGGCAACTCTTATAAAGGAAAGCACTTAATTGGGGTGGCTGGCTTACAGTTTCAGAGGTTTAGTCCGTTATCATCATGGCGGGGAGCATGGTGGCATGCAGGCAGACATGGTGCTGGAGAAGGAGCTACTACATGTTGATATGCGGGCAACAAGAAGTAGACTGACTTACTGGGTACAGCTTGAGCGTATATGAGAACTTAAAGCCTGTCTCTACAGTGACACACTTCCTCCAACCAGACCACACCTACTCCAACAAGGCCACGCCTCTCACTAGTGTCACTTTCTTTGGGGGCCATTTTCTTCCAAATCACCACTTCCAGGTTTAGTAAGGGACCTTCATCAAAGAGACAAGGCAGGGAGTGATAGAACAAGACATCTGACGTCCTCCTTTGGTCTTCTCAGGCACGCATGTGTGTACTTGCTTGCACACTCTGGCACTCCCCCACTCCCCACCCCATACCACAGATACGCCTCCTTGGATACCAGGCACACACATGGTGCACAGACATACAAGCTGGCAAAACACTCATTCCTGTGAAAGGAATCTTTAAAAGAAGTAGAGGGCTGGGGGTGTGGTTAAGTAGGTACAGGGTTTATCCAGCATGCAGGAGGTCCTGGGTTTGATCACCAGCACCACGTGGACTGGTTTGATGTTGCACTTGGGAGGTAGAAGCTGGAGGATCAGAGGTTCAAGGTTGGGGCTAGGAAGATGGTTCACCTGGTAACACAAGGGACTGAGCGCATGCCCCCAACAACCCTGTTAAATCTAGGCAGGCATACTTCTGTAAGCCGAAACGCTGCTGGAGCAGAGGGAGAAGAATCCTAGAGCCTGCTTGCTTTGTAGAGTAAGTGGGCTCCAGGTTCAGTGAGGGACCTGACCTCAAAAAATAAGGTGGAGAGAGACTGGACATGAACCTCTATCCTCCATATGAGCGTGCATGCACGTGTACTAGTATTCATGAACACATGTGCTTGAGTACATACACATGAATATGTACATACACACACAAATGTAATTAAAAGAGAGAGAGGGAAACACTAGGGGCCTCTAGGGAGCTGAGCTGGGTTGAGAGTAAATTCATACCAAACATGAAAAAAGGAGGTGGATTTTTTTTTTTTTTTTTTTTTTTTTTTAAGACAGAGTCTGACTGTGTATCCCTGGCTGGCCTGGAACTCTCACTGTGTAGATTGGACTGGCCTTGAACTCACAGAGATATGTCTAATCAAAATAGTTTTTTAAAATGTAAATTAGTATTTGTAATTTTAAAATTTTTGTTGTTTTGAGATAGGGTCTCCCCTGGCTCAGGCTAACCTCAAACTTGAGGATGACCTTGAACTTCTTATCCTCTGGCCCCCACTTTCCAGTGCTGGGATTACAGGAATGTATCACCATGCCATGGGCCAAGAGGAGTTTTAGATGACAGAAAATTCTAGAAGTTCCTCCCCTTCCCCACTGGTTCTTTTTCCTCCACACACCTCACTCTTCCTGCCTCTAACAAAAACCATATTCAAAAGATCTAAGTGAATTACCCTGGGTTTGCTTTGCTTTGCTTGAGTTTTGCTTTTAGGCTGAGAAATATAATAAGCTAAATTAGAGCATATATCTAAAATATTTATTTATGTAGAGACAGGGTTCCACTAGGCAGCCCAGCTTTGCCTGGAACTCTTGATCTGACCTCAGCCTCCCAAGCACTGGGGTTAGAGGCATACGCTATCATGTCCGGGTAGAAGAATATTTTTAGTACACCTCCAAATATCCGCTTGAAAGGGAGAGAGTTCGGAGTCAAGGTTTTCAGTGTTAAAAGTGCAACCGGCTTTTTAGCTCAATTCCTATGTGGCTTTGGAGCGGTCTAAAAACTGCTGATTCTTGCTTGGTAAGTGGAGACTGAATTATAACGACTAAGGTCTGGAGACTCAGAAGCAGATTTATGCCTCATAAAGACCTATGCAAGATAAAAATACTCACAAGGAAATTTAAGGCCCTTCCAGTTTCTGGTTTCTCACATCTCTGGGGTGGCTTTCTGGTATAAGCGAGACACTGGCGCTCAGTTCCTGGCAGTGAGGCGGGGCTCCGAATTCTGTGGCTAAGCCCTTAGACTGGGCACCTCCCTAGTTACTCCCAGATGTCTACTTTATGTGTTCTGATTCTGTGTCTCACCAAGCATGCCGCTGTCCTGCTGTCCTGTGCCTGCGGACTGCTGAAGATCAGAGCACAGGGCAATGCCCTGTGTGTGCAGATTGCTCTCCACGCTAGGTCATGAAGTTTCTGTAAGGGCAGAAGCAACTGCCAGCTTCCACCAGTCAGGAATAGAACCAGCCCATAGATTTTTTTTGGGGGAAATAAAATTACTAAAACACAGTCAGTTTAACTAGTCTTTATGAATTCACAGTGACACATAGTTAATTACGGGGCCATTCTAATTCACTCAAAACTCTGCAGGCATGCTCTGTGAGTACAGGGACCATGCCAGGGAACAGGGGAAAGAGACGATGACCTCTAGATGGATGTCTGAACTGGTAAATAAATATAAGAGAGGGGTATGAGTGGGGGTCACAGTAAATACCTGTGGTTCACAGAAGGAGATGCTCGAAGGCTGTGGGAAAGAATGCCTCAAGCTAAACCAGGCACTGGTGGTGCACGCCTTTAATCTCAGCACTTGGGAGGCAGAGGGCAGGTGGATCTTTGAGTTCAAGGCCAGCCTGGTCTACAGAGCAAGTTGCAGGATAGCCAAGGGCTACACAGGAAAACCCTGTCTCCAAAACCAAACCAAACCAAACCAAACCAAACCAAACCAAACCAAACCAA
>CABHPP010141242.1:43293-54296 GCA_902168425.1 Peromyscus attwateri
AGGTCATAGGGGTGGGCTGCAGCTGACAAGGTCATAGGGGTGGGCTGTGGAAGCCCTTTGGAGCTCATATCATGCCACCATATGCCCTGGATGCCAGGTGTGGAGCCACAGGATTTAATGTTTGCTCTTCTGGGTTTTGGTCCCACTCACTTTAACCTCAATCCTTCTTCTTATGACCGCCCCTTTTAAAAATGAATATTTATGGAAATGATGTAACTTTAAAAAAATTCTTATATTTTATAGAAGCTCATGGTCAAGACTTTGATTTGAGTTTCAGAAGAGACTTTGGACTTGAACTTTTGAGTAGTGTGGGAGTAGTTAAAACCATGGGGAGGTTCCAGTGAGATGGCGCCCCTGAGGTGAAGGTGCTTACCACATAAGCCTGACCTCAGGATTGAAATCTCTGAGACTACGAACTAAAACAATTCATTTCTTCCTTTAAGTCGATTATTTTCTCAGCTGTTTGTAACAGCCATGAAAATCTGAGGAACGTGGACAGAGATTTTACAGTCAGAGAAACTAAGTCAGCAAGCTAAGCTGAGCGGCCGAAAGGGACGGCCTTGCTAAGAAAGTGAGAAGGAGCTGGGAGAGGTGGCCAGCACTTAGGAGTGCTGGTTGCTCTTTCAGAGGACCCTAGATCAAAGGCTCTCTCAATGGCCTGTGACTATGATGCTCTCTTCTGGCCACCAAGCGCGCGCGCACACACACACACACACACACACACACACACACACACATACACACACACACACACTGAAAACAATCTTAAAATAAAGTGAGAATGGGTTCTCCCTCTGGTCTTCCCTATGACCCCTGTTTACCTTATCCACCCTACAGCCCCCCCTAAGTACCTCTCAGAATGCCCTAAAACTCCTTGGAATATAGCTTGAGAACTACCATTGCTGGGTCAGTCCTCTGTGAGCTTAAAAATTCAGGTTCTGGGGTGTTGTTCCAGAAGAACTGAATCACTCTGTGGCCTGAGACCTAGGAACCTGAATGTAGGGCTGGGGACCACTTTTTAGTCTTTCTCCCACCTGAAATGTGAGGGACAGGAGGTGTGATATTCTAGTATTTTGTACTTCACTCTTTGTAATGGCCAGTTGATTTCTGTGCGTCCTAAGCCTTCACCAGGTGGGAACACTTCCACGCAAAGGTTTCAATGCTCTTGTTCTATAATGACATGAGAAGAAGACTTTTCCTGTAGGGTAGTGGTTACCATGCTCTCTTCATAATGACACAGGCACAAATATTTACATAACGATGAAAGTTTCTATATTTATAGAAGCAGCAGATGGCCATGGGAGTGCCATGAACGTTTTTGAGCCATTGGTAAGGGCTCCGCTGTGTATTTTCCAGGCCTGGGTAAATGTCAACCTTTACCCAGGATATAGCAGCATAAAGTGTTTGGAAATAGGTACAGTGTGGAGTCAGAAAGACAATGCTCTGCTTTTCCCATAGGCTATGAGTAAGTATCCCATTGGATTAGCCCAAGTCCACTTGATTGCTACAGTTTCAATAGCTTGTTCAGACATCGATTGCTGTCATGTCACCCGGAGAAAAGGATTAATAATAGGGTGCTCAGGTTGGCTCAATACTGCTGATAGTGCCTGACGAAAGACTGTTAGTAGGTCTCCCATGGGGACACTGCCTGGGTAGGGGAGCTCCAGGAATATCATCCAGAATTCTGCAGAATAATGACAGACTCCAGAACTTCAGCCTACAAAACCCAACCAACACTTTCTGCTTTCTTTTTCTTTTTGGTTTTTCGAGACAGGGTTTCTCTGTGTAGTTTTGGTGCCTGTCCTGGATCTTGCTCTGTAGACCAGGCTGGCCTCCACCTCACAGAGATCTGCCTGCTCTGCCTCCTTGAGTGCTAGGATTAAAGGTGTGCACCACCACCGCCCAGCCAGTTTCTACTTTCAAATCAATCCACTTCCAGGTCTTCCTTTTCTGAGGCTCATGGGTGATTCAGAGGTAAAATTTCTAGTGGATATCCACCATTCCTGACTGTGGGACCAAAGACTCTTGGTTTGTCAGGTGCATCAGAGAACGGTTTGCAGAAATGCACACCATCTCCAGGGGCTGGCTGGGGCTGATGGATGCCTCAATCTGAGGACATTGCAAGTTCTGGGAAGCCCATGTAAAAGAAACCCCACATCAGCTACAGAAAATGAATTGGAGCAGCTTTGAAAAGAGAGTTGGTTGTTCAACTGGGGTTAAGGTAAAGGAGGCTACGAAGAAAGTACGGGAGCTGGAGAGGTGGCTCAGTGGCTAAGAGCACTTGTTGCTCCTGGGGAGGACTCAGATTCAGTCCCAGTACCTATGTGGAGGCTCCCAACTATCCTTAACCCCCCAGTTCCAAGGGGACCCAACACCCTCTTCTCATCTCCATGGGCACCAGTCACACATGTGGTGTACACACACACACACACACACACACACACACACACACACTCACACACGCAGGCAAGACACTCATGCACATAAAATGAATAAATCATGGGGGGAAAAGAAAGGTACTGGGCACGGTGCTGCATGCCTATGCTCTCAGGAGGATAGGAGTTCAAGGCTATCCCTGACTATGAGTCTGCAGCCAGCCTGGATTACGTGACATCCTGTCTCAAAAACTGATGTCTTTTTTTCTTTTTGAAGAGAAAACGGTGCTAGCTCTTCCTGTTGAAAAGAAGTGGGCAGATGGCTGCACCAAATGGTGTGCCATCACTGAACCAGCTCTTCCTAGCTGGGCAAGTTTGGAAGCTTGGACTAGAAAGAAGAGAGCCCATCCAGATGTCCAAGTCAAATAAGTACCGTGAACGGACGGACTGTGATACTCCAAATGCACCTTTACTGTACGAACTGTATAAAGCAGAGGCGAAAAAGACTTCGAAACACAAGCTTGATGTTGGGTCTAGTTCATCCGGCCTTCTAGGACAGAGTTCCGAGTCATTTGTGGGGTTGGTTTGGGGCAGTGGTAGGTGCTAAAAGCATCATCCCCTGAGCCAGCAACGCAATGACAATATGCCTTCTTATTCCAGTGCATCTGGATGATTTTCTGCATTTCACTAGCAGCTTTATTTATTTATGACTCAGCGCCATTCCTCTTAAGAGCTCAAAATGTGGGTTATTTAACAGTCTACATTCAGATAGGGGGCTTTAGAGAGGCGGGGCGGCGGGGGGGGTGCCACACCGCTGTCTTCACTAAGAATAGCACAATTAACTTGATGTCAGCCCTCAGCTTGTTCTTATATATCGGCTTCTTTAAATGTATCCATACCACTTTAATTAGAGTCACAGACTATTTTAATTATTCCTAAAAGACTGAGCACACCGCACTGACTCCAATAACCACACGAGGGAGGAGAATGTCGTCCCCTCGCCCCCGAGAACTTATGACGCTGGTGACTGTGGCACATTTATGAGGAAGTGGGTGGTGCTTTAGGGGCGACGTTGGCATAGATCTTGATAAGGACAACTATGAAGATGAGTGAGGTCACATGTCAACAACAGACGGGAAATGCCATCCAGAGCCCAACACATCATTAGCACCACAAAATCCTGAGATTCCAGGAATATAGATCTTTAAATCTATTTTTTTCATGTACATGGCTATTTTGCTTGCATGTATGTTTGTGCACCACATTTGTGCCTGGTGCTTGAAAAGGCTGGAAGAGGGTATTGGATCCCCTGGAACTGGAGTTACGGATGATTGTGAGCCATTATGTGGGTGCTGGGAATCCAACTTGGGTCCTCTGGAAGAGCAGTTAGTACTCTTAACCACAGAACCATCTCTCCAGCCCCTTGAGGATGATCTTGTTCCATTCAGCTAGGTTTAAATTTTGTCCAATTCAATCCTACAAACCTCTATTCAGCATCTTTTATATATCATGTAATGTTCTGAGAGCCTTGGGAGTACTAAGATAGGTAAGAAATAAATGTGACTTTCCAGGAGCTATATTTTCTTGTAAGAAGAATGCTAAGTGAATAATACAATTGAATGTGATGAGTAAAAAGCAAACTTATGGAAGTATGCATTCATACAAACAGATAGAGGAGACAAGCGGCGCTATGAAACGGCAGTCAGTTTAGAAATGACGTGGGCCTGATTTAAACCCTTGATGTCTTAATTATAAAGCATTGGAAAGAAGATCCGAATGCTTTTTAGTGTGGTTTTATGCTTGAACATAGGGACAATATCCACTTGGAAATGCTTTATGAAGATTATACAAGGGGTGGTGGAGAGATGGCTCAGCAGGTAAGGGTGCTTGCTGCCAAGCCTGACGACCTGAGGTCCCCCTGGGACCCACATGGTGTAAGGAGAGCACTAATTTTTGCAAGTTGTCTTCTGACCTTTGCATGCACTCTACAGCATATATGTGCCTCCATACACACACTCAGTTAAGTAAATAATAAATGCAAAAAAAGTTTAAAGGGGCACTGGGGGGGGATGGCTCAATGGTTGGGGGTACTTGTTCTTGTAGAGGACCCAGGTTCTATTCTCGGCACCCACATGGTGGCTCACAACCACCTGTCACTCCAGTTCCAGGAGATCTGATGCCTTCTTCTGACCTCCATAGGCACCAGACATGCACATGGTTGACATATATGCACACAAGAGAAGCATTCATACATAGACATAAAAATAAATAATTTAAAAATTATTTTAAAATTTAAAAAGATTAATCAAGGTAAGATTTGTTAAAGTTTCAAACAGTACTTGGTATACATTGTCTAGTGGCTACTCAAGAAACTGTAGGGTAGCCGGGCGGTGGTGGCACACACCTTTAATCCCAGCACTTGAGAGGCAGAGGCAGGCGGATCTCTGTGAGTTCGAGACCAGCCTGTTCTACAGAGTGAATTCCAGGATAGACTTCAAGCTACACAGAGAAACCCTGTCTCGGAAAAAAAAAAAAAAAAAAAAAAGGAACTGTCAGGTTTTCCTTGAATATTCTATGAAGGCTTCACAAAGACAAAGACTAACAGGGTTTTAGTGGATGAATAGGAGTTCCCTAAGAATAAGGGGACAAAATATGGACAATAAGATGTCAAACTGTAGGGAGAACACTGGTATTATTGATATGTAAGAGCAAAAGGGGATGGGGAGGTGGTACTGATTTGTCAAGAAAGTGAGGAATGACCAAAGATGTACATACTCAGGGAACACTGCTTCATATGCTACCATGCATTAGTGAGCATTATGGCAGCTGAAGGCTCATAAAGTAACAAATGATCTGAGCTTGCCATCTAGCTATGAAGTCGGAGCACTCTTTAAGTTATCTTTCATTCCTCCAGGGAGTCCCTCAGTGTTGCTCACAGACCCCCATTTGGTAGCAATCCACAGGACAGGCTCACCTCTCCCCAAATTCTAGACTGCAGAGTGCAGTCCTCTCATCCTGCCCCCAGGCAACCGTGATGAATGGACAACAGACTACCCAAGGTGCTGTTGGGCAGAATGTTTTAAAGAGGGCAAGCACAATCAGAGAGATGCTTCATCCTCCACAAAGCCCAGCTTGTGGGAATGCGGTAGGACTGGGGACGGCAGTCCACCGCCCTGACCCCTGGGGTGCTGAGACTCTCTGCAGGTGTCCAATGAGGTTCTCCTGGAACGACACCACCTGAAGGCGAGCCTTGGGGGAACAACCACCACAGCTCTTGCCTTTGCTTTACCCATCATGAACCTAAAGGCAAACACCCCCAAGTACTAGAGGATCTGTCTTTCCTTCAGCCGTCTAGTATACACTCAAAGGAGCACACTTGAGTTGTTGAGAAACGGCTTAGGTTGGTCCATTGACTTAAGGGAGAATCTATCCCAGGCTTTTGTACAGAGGTACACGCACATGAATGATAAACTTCAGGTGGACCCACCCAGAAAAGATGCCAGGCTTGTAACAGTTACACAGGCATGGGATGAAGGTATCCGTTCAGAGTCAAGGGACAGTGTCACACTCATATGTAGATCTAACAACACTCCTTCCTTAAAATATTCATTTATGTGTGTATGTGTGAGTGTAAGTGCATGTGTGTGTGAGTGCCCATGGAGGCCAGAACAGGGGGACATTGGATCCTTGAAGCTGGGGTTACCATATTTCTGAGCTACTCAATGTGGGTGCTGGGATCTGAACTCCAGTCCTCACGACTGATTGAGCAGCAAGTGTCTTACCCTCCAAGGCACCTCTTCAGGGCATAAGTAAAGCTCTTTAAAGGGGAGGATGCTTTTAAATATTCGTCATTTATTATCATTATTGTGTTCTTTATCACAAAGCGTACGCTGAGCACTTACAAAATTTTAGGTGCATGAGGAACAAAGATGAATAGATAACTGCCCTCAAAGAGCTCAGCCAATGGGCTGGAGAGATGGCTCAGTGGTTAGGAGCTAGTCAGTGTTCTTGCAGAAGACCTGGATTCAGTTCCTATCACTCACATTAGGTGGATCACAACCACTTGTAACTCCCATTCCAGGGGATCAGCGCCCTCTGGCCTCTGTAGACACCTGCATGCAGATGGTGAACACACACACACATACACACACACACACACACACACACACACACACAATTTTTTTTTTTTTAAAGAATTCAGCCTAGAGAAGAATGAGGCACAGTGTTGACACACAGTTATGGTACAAATTGTCATTTCTGTTGTCACTGTGTTGTGGCTTCTATGAGGTTCTCTCATAGCACAGAGCACAGTAGCTCTCCCCACATCTTCAATGTTCTGTTACTGTTACTGAAACACACACCACGCAGAGGTTCCCGCACCACAGTGCGTCCTCGATAAGTATTAGCTGCATTAATGAATACACAGGGATCAATCTCCTAGTATACATCTCTCTCTAAGATTGTTGTTTAATCACTTCACAAAATTAAATGAAGAAATTCAAAGTACCTGGTGTGAGTCTGGCAATCTATAAAAACACTAAGAGACCACAGAAGAATGTTTAGTCCTGGAGGAGGAGGAGCAGATGCCTATCAGGAGTGATGTCTGAGCTGAATTTGGAAGGAAGGGTAGCAATGTGCCAGCAAGCATCTACGAAGTCATATGAGAGTATGCTTCACACTTGATCAGTCATTTTATGTATCTGTAAGCCTAGGGCACTTGGAGGGAAGCCATTCGAATGACTCCAGGATGTAATAATAGCTTCCTGGGAGGCAGCCACTGGCCCAATCCCTTTACTCACATTCTATCCCATGGCTGTCTATACCAAAGTGGGTCCAGTTCTTGTCTCTATTCACAGGTAAGAACATGACTTTAATGGAGATCAGCAATTTGCCCATGATACACCTTTTAAATCTGAAGGTCATTTTGAAATTCAGTTCTTTATGACTCCAAAGACCAGCTACTCCAGCACTAGCTCCACCTTATACACTGGAAAGGTACTTGTAAACTATGGCAGAGGATCATGACTTCCAGGCTAGTTGGTGAGACCCTGCTTCAAAAAACATATTTGTTGTGCCTAATTACTCCTTTGTTCTCAAATATAATAAGAGAACATGATAAGGTTCCTCAGGTCTACAGTAAAATGAGAACTGTTTAGGACCACATGGAGAAATTTTCCGTGAAGTTGCATGGTCATACCTTACAAAATACTTTATTCTGAACTCATGGTCTTCCTCTTTCCTGACATCATAATATTCCTCTTTGTAAAGTAGTGTTGATAGATAAGGTGAGTGACTTAAAAAAATGTTCTTATCAAAGCTGAAAGTTGGCAATCACATGATACATCTTCAAACCTAGAGATATTCACTGCCATAGGTCATGAAGCTACCCTACCACATACATGCTATGCAAGAGTATTTTATTGCTGTGAGCAATAGAAGGGCATATACATATTACATATGTATGTGTGTGTGTGTGTGTATATATATATATATATATATATATATATATATATTAGCAATAACATCACCAAGTTTGGCTTTTATATGGTTTAATTCTCTATTAGCACAGAGGGATGCTGGTAGGAGGATGAGAGTGAAGATATGGGGACCATTAGAACATGATCATCAGAGTCCATCGGAGACAGGGTGAGAAGCTGGAGTGAGGGCAAGGGAGTGGAGAGGTTTCAGGGACATTAGAGAGGTAGACTTGGTAGATCTGTTGACCCATGAGGCACTGCCTGTGCAGGAGGAAGACTCCAGCATCATTCTCAGACTCACGTCTTTGAAGGGTAGACTTTTTAAGATTGTGTGTCCGGAGAAGAGTGGCATGGTGAGGGAGGGGATAGATGTTGAGTGTTATGAATTGAATATGAGATATCCCTACAAGTCATGTGTTTCAATATTTGGTCCCCAGTTGTCAGAGCTATTCTGGAGAGGTTGTAATATCTTTGTGACCTGGGGCCTAGCTGGCAGAGGTGGGCCACTAGGAGTTGGCTTTGAAGGCTACCTATTTCTGGTCCTGGCCTTTGGTCTCTGCTTCCTGACTCACTGGTGAGGAGTTCTGCTGAACCCTCCGACCGCTGTGGTCTCTCTCCCGTGCCCTCCACACTGTGATGGACTAAGGCTCCTTGCAGGGCTGAGCCAAAATGTCTCCGGTCTCCATTAAGTTACCTCGAGTGCCAGGTATTTCATCGTGGTGATAGGAAGAGTAACCAATAGAATGAGTTTGGTTAGGACTTGTTTTGAGTTCAAAGACAATCAGATAAGCATGACTTTAACAGATTCTGTATTCCCAAACTTAAAAAAAATATCCAATATAATCATGAAACTCGTCCTTGGTTGAAATACTTCAGGCCTAAAAAATTTTGCTACACAAAGAAAATTTTTGGTAAATATACAGACGCCACCATGGTTCCTCACCACATGCCTGTTACTATGTGGTGATCACGGCTACATCTTACTGAAGAGGAATCAGAGAAGCAGTGAATTGGCACATTGTCAGGAAGGGGAGCAGGTTATTTTGGACCTGTCCGAAAGACTGAAACAATGTTATAAAGTGCTTTGGGGTCCTTCACTGAAAGATGTCCAAGAGGAATTATTAATGTTGACTATGAAGAGAGAAATCTTTAGTTACCCAGAAAAGCTTGTAGACAAAAGATAATGACTTAGTGACTCAGAACCAGCCACAGCTGGCTGTACTTCTGAATTTCTCTGCTAGTGAATAGTAACAAATCAAATGCACCCTTTAAAAATATGAACACTTGGGGTGACAGCGGCTACCTGAAGACAGAAATGAATTGAACACAATATCCATCTTCAGACAATGAAATTCCCATTCCCTCCCCCCACCCCCACCCCAATTAAAGGGAGGAATTCTGACCTGACAATCTGCCCTTCAGTATCTGAGACCCAGCTGAGGGCAGATCTAGTGACCTCCTCCTGAATAAAAAGGGGAAGGGGATTGGGCAGTAAATTCTGTCCTGGCGAACATCAGCCCGGCAGTAAATCGGAACCCTCTCCATGCCCTCTTTATTATCACATTCACAGCATGAAGTTATGAGCTTCCTCACAGCTCCTGCTATAAAAATGTGATGGATGGGAGGGACACCTCAGGGAGTTAATCTATTCTTCCATTAAATTTTACTTTAATTGGTCTGTGAGTCAATCAGAAACTCACTAGACAGTGAATTAAGAAAGAAAAGAACGAAACAGAAAAGGGCTTTCTTTTGCAGTTACTATATTATAATGCAAGATTATTCTTCCATTGGAAAAAAAAAAGAGAGAGGAGACTGTTGGTCCATACAAAACAATCCCTGGCTCTGGACAGAAAATGAGAGGAAAACAGGCAACCGTGAATCCTGCTCACTGGTGACATTAATACATACGACATTTACACACAGTCACATACACTCCACCAAGGAAAATCAAGCTTCTCAGGTCCCTCCTTAACTCCTACCATCAGCAATTAGGATGGAGGCGGGCAGAGAAAATGAATACAAAGATGCATAGGCTGTTGAGAACCTCTCATTGGCGATGAAACCCTGCCATACAAAAGGAAGGTTAGATGCTGAAGGCCAAGGCTGGACTGGCTGAAATGTTCATGGGTTCAGTTAGTAAAATGTTTGTGCTGTGTTTAAGGACATAATGGGCTCTGATGAAGATTCTTAGAATCTAATAATGGCCTCTCTGGACTTCATGTCTAATTAGTGGAATAAGGAGCGAGCCAGCTTGGAGCTGAACATTGCCTGAGATGAGGGAAAAAGGATGGGGGGAAGGGGGAGGAGGAAAAGCTGGAAGAAAGAGAAACCAGAGGGAAGCAGAAGGAAAGGAGCAGCCAGAGCTTTCAAAACCGTCCTCCTGAGCGGACAGCTGAAGTTTATGCCTTGAAATATATGATAATAAGGTTTTATGGGAGTGAGCCCCAGGGACCTGAATGTCTCTCTGTAAACAACAGACTTCAGGGAAAAGCCAGGGTTTGAGTAATGTACTCAGTCTTGACTCATGATAAAAAAAAAAAAAAAAAAGGCAGAGAGCAGTGGAGACAGGATGTAATTCCCTTTATTCTAACTGCAGAGCCCTGAGTTGCAGGAAATGCCCTATGAGGGCAAAGACGATTGACCACCACTGCTGAAATACAGTTATTCGGTGTTTGGACAAGCAGCCCAAGCTTCTGCAGCCTCTAAAACCCAAGGTTGTTTAAGCAGAAGCTAACTTAGTGTTGCCTACCACCCTTAAAGCATGGACCATAGTTGCTCGGAAACCAAAGGGTTTATCCTGCAGTGTGGCTGAGTGGCGTTGCTGGAGGGACACAGAGTGACTTTATCCTTCAGGCGTGGACTGTTTATCCACCCTCCCGCCCTGCAAAGGGTTAATTCCAAAAGTGCCCTTGTTCCCAGAGGCCCACATTTCAGGCCCAGGGTACCTAAAGGATATCACCAGCTACACAGGAGGATGGTTTCCTTTGGAGACCAGGGTCAGGTAGAGCTCAAAGTAGCCTTAAGCAAGTACTAAATGATCCAAGTCCCTAGTGCACTGTGAGACAAAAATCAGGTTGCCTTTAAAATTCTTCATCCTCAAAGACAATGGCTCTGTCATATATATATATATATATATATATATATATATATT
>CABHPP010141243.1:0-41644 GCA_902168425.1 Peromyscus attwateri
GTGTGTGTGTGTGTGGGGGGGGGGCAGTCAAGAGTATCAAACCTAATACTTGCCTTCTAGGGTCGGATGTGACACTACAGGGGAGTTCCCAAGTAGAACCCGTGAGTTGAAAGGTTGGTAGGAATGAATAAGTAAGAGAAATGTCCCACCTGCTAAGACAGACCATACCTGTTCACGGTGCTTTAGAAATTGCTAGCATTCTGCCTTGTACAGCATTTCCCTCTCCAAACTGACGTGTCTAATTCCCCTGGGAAGCCATAACCCAGCGTTTAAAGTATTTCTGTCCTTACCATCCTTGCTGGCATCAGCTATCCTGGTCACCTGCCGTTTGTGACTGGTTTGGCTTTTGAGTCGGGGAGTGTGGGAAGGGTTGATCTAGCCTAGAAGTTGGGTGAAAAACTTTTTAGCTCCAGGGGGAAACTGCTACCTTTATCTTAAGGAAAAAAAATAAAAAAGTTTTCAGAACATCAGATCTGGAGCTTAGCTGGCGCAAAGTAGAATTTGTGGGTTGAAGTTTGTTCACTGGTCCAGTGCCCATGGTTTGCAGTCATGTGGATTTGGTTTCCAACCCTGGCCACTTGCCAGCTTTATGATCCTCCTCCTTTGTGAAATTGGGGATGATGTTAGGTAATCATGGTAGAGTGCTGACGACAGCAGACTGCACAGGGTAGTGTACGGGAGCTTATACCCTGGAGCTAGACAGCTAGAGTTCAAATTCCTTTAGCTGTGTAGCCCAGCAAAGTTGCTAAACCTCTCTGGGCCCTAGTTTATCTGTGAAAAGGAGTAAATACCTGAGGTACCCTCACCAGAGGGTTGTTAAAAGTGAGAATTATAAAGCACCCCATGCATGTTATGACAAAACATTTAATAATCATTAAGCAGAGAGAGAGAGAGAGAGAGAGAGAGAGAGAGAGAGAGAGAGAGAGACTGAGACTATAGTTTCAGTTTTCAGAATTCCTGAGAGGTTTCATCCTGGGCAAGTATTAGTCCAACTCTTTTAGCCTCTATTTGTTGTTGTTTTGAATAGGGGAGATAGCCAGTATTCCGATGGGTTAAAACAGTTTCCTGAAGGAATTATGGCCAGTAAATGTCAGAGCTGGGACCAGAACCCATGTATTTGCTTTAAAAGTAGCTGCAGACACACTTGTAAGCATTCATACTGCCTGTCATACCATGAATGTGTTGACTGAAGAGCCCGCCTCCCCTTCTGTGCTGCCTCCCTCCTGCCCCACTTGCCTCTGCTGTCCTCCATGGTGCGGCTGCTCTCCGATGTCCCTGTCAGCTGTGACTTAGAGCCTGTGCCCTCTGATGGGATCCCCAGGGCATACCCAGGTAGCTAGCTGTTCGGCCTCAGTGCCTCCTCTCCGGCTGGACTTGCTTTGAAGACCAGAAGAGTCTATTGTATTGTGAGACCTGACTTCAGGTATCAGAAGGGTCCTTCATCCTCTGCCTGCATGTTTGGGGTTGAAGCTCTGAGAAACTTAGGAAATCAGTGTATTGTGAGGAAAAAAAAACAACAACAACAAAAACAAACAAACAAACAAAAAAACCCAAAAACCCAAAACCCCTCCAAAATAAAAACAACATCAACAAAACACCTTTAACACCTTTGCTCATTTCCTGTCACTTAGAGAGCTTTAAAAAAGACCATGTTTGCTGACAAAATAGACACTTTAAAACACACTGTAACATAGTGTATTAATGCACAAACATTATCCTATAGGAGTGGTGAAAGGTGCTTTAGTACTCAAGTCCTATTTTGGGCCTCTGGAATTCAATTCCTTCCTGTTGCCAGCTGAACCTGATGTATTAGATGAAAATATATTCCTATCTTCAAACGTGGACAGCAGGACATTCTGTCCTCCGAATTTTAGTGTTTGACTTGGGTGTTGCAGGAAACTTGGCACCCTCCCTCTGCAAAATAATAAACAGGCATGGTGTGGCCTCATGTTTCATCTGATGGGCTTAGATGCTATTGCCTCATAAAGGCTGATTCATAGACAAATGGGAACTAATTATAGTAGCTTAAAAATAATACCCCTGTTTAAATTTGGCAAGGCAAGATGCCGTGCGTGTTTTGCAGGACATGAGAGACTCTGCTTCTTTGGTGTCATGAAGGTGACATGCACTTTTCAATTTTAGCTGCTCAGTACTTATGCTGGTTCATTAACTGCTGTCTTCATTGAAATTTTTTAGGGCTCTCTAGGTTGTCCCCCCACCCCACCCCACCCCACGTGCACTCAAATAACGATGTGCTTCTTGCTATAATCACAGGACATTTTTTTCTTGCTAGCTACCCACCATATTTATTTATTTATTTACTTACATCTGTGTTGGGGATCTAGCTCAGGACTTTGTACGTGTCGGGCAAGTATTCTACCACTGGGCTATCTTCTTAGCCCTGTTGATGGCATCTTAATGAAACTGTGTCTTGTTTGAAGAAAGCAAGTATTGGTTTTTTTTTTTTTTTCCAGTTCTAAATGTTCAGAATCTCTTTATGAAACTGCAGGTAATTGTTTATTTCTTCATGGAAAGTTTAAAGGACATTTTAGAGCATGCTTTAACAAATGGAGTTTATTATTATTTTATGTGCATGTGTGTGGGCTTGAGTGTATGTATGTGTACCACATGGGTGCAGGTGCCCTCAGAGTTCTGAAGAGGTTGTCTGATCCCTTGGAACTGGAGTTATAGGCAGTTGGCCACAGAGCCTGGAGCCTCCACAAGAGCAGCAAATGCTTTTAACTGCTGAGCCACCTCTCCAAAGGATTTCATTGTAGATTCCTCTCATCACTTGGACTTGACTTTACCCACCTCACTGTAAATTAGTTTTACTTTGGATTTAGTTTTCTTTAAGTAAATAGATGCTATGTGATCATGTACAAAAATTAAAAGTTAAAAAATGCCTGCAGTAAAAAGTAAATCTTCTGCCCTTCCTGTATTTGGACAGCTCTTCTCAGAGGCAGTCTGGGACACCACCTCCTTGCATTCTGTCCTGGAGATGCCTTCCATGTTCCGAAGTCCCTGTGTGTTTCCCTCCACGTATGCCAGCACAACCTCTACTGTATTTTTAACCTGGGTGGGCTTTTTTTTTCTCTTCTAATCCATCATTTTGGAAATCTTTCCATTTGACAAGTTGAGTTGCATAGTCTCTGAAAACTAGCTGTTTTTTATTTATTTATTTTTATTTTATTTATTTATTTATTTGGTTTTTTGAGACAGGGTTTCTCTGTGTAGCTTTGTGCCTTTCCTGGAACTCACTCTGTAGACCAGGCTGGCCTCGAACTCACAGAGATCCGCCTGCCTCTGCCTCCCAAGTGCTGGGATTAAAGGCGTGCGCCACCACTGCACGGCCGCTGTTTTTAAAAAGTAGATGTGAGATGTGTGATAATACACAAGCAATTGTTGACTGTTTTAACCTTTTACCTGTAAAGCCATGCATGGTATAGTGTGAATGTTGGTGTCCACCCACTAAAGAATGATCTGTTCTGGTACTATAAGCAGAAATCTAGAACTCAGGACCATGAATTGAAATATTACTTTCTCCTGTTACTGTCGTACTACATGGTTTTGGCCAGTTAATCTTTTTGTGCCTCAGTTTCCCATTGATAAGGGGATATTTATCTTAGTGTCAGGATGTGATGATTAGAAACATTAGTCTCTATTGAGTGCTCAACCCTAAATGGTACATCAGTATTAACCTTGTCCTTCCAAGGCTCGAGGATCATTGATGAAGAGGGGATGGAAAGAATATGAGCCAATGGGGTCTGGGGGCAGTGCTGTGAAATGTGTCCTCTTGATGTGTCATACCCATTGTACTCATAAGTAGCTGTGGTTACCTCCATAAGATGAAGTCAACAACACCAGTCATTCCAGTAGGCAACATTATTTGCATTCATGGATAAAACAAAACAAAATAAAACCCAAAAAAGCAACAACAACAACAAAACCAAACCAACTAAACAAACACCTCAAACAAAAAAAGCAGAGGACATAAAGTGGGAAGGGGGGTATGTATTTGGGGGTGCTTGGAGAAAGTGGAAGGGAAGAGTTAGGATGTATATGATGAAGATGCATTGTTTACATGTATGAAATTGTCAAAGAATAAATAAAAGACATTCTATTACAAATAAACAAAATCCTACTAGTCTATATAAAACTGATAGGCCAGTGCTGAGCATATTGACTGATGTAGGAACACAAGTGTCCTAAGATGAACTTAACCTCTGCGTGTTTCTGAACTAACCTCAGTGACTTTTGGAAGCTGTAACACAGTATTGGGTGTGTGGGTTGTATGTGTCTTAGATTTACTCAGATCCCATGTTCATCCCCTCCCATTTCCTGTTGCTTTTGTATAATAGCATCCTAGAAGAGAAAAGCAGAGATGGTGTTTCAAGCCATAATACTCATGGGTCCACACTCCTCAAATGCATCTCCAATTAATGATTTCCCCCACATATGACTAAGTCAGAGCCTTAGAATAATCAGATGTTCATATTTAGGCAACTGTATAGCTCATGTGTACATATATGAGCCAGCATTGATTGAATGATTTCAGCATGTTTTAGGTTATAAAATCAATCAAGTCTTTAGAAATGTCTAGAAAGTGCATTTACTTTGATTTAGTTGTCTTTGGCAGTGGGAGTTCAAGGGTCTTTTGTCTTACAGCAACGGAGATCATTCCTTTTTGGATTCACAATGAGCTGGAGCTAAAATCCTCTTGCTGGGGTTTGTTAGGTATTTGCCCTAGGAGAATCACTTAAGCTTCAGGGCTTTGGTTCTCCCTTTACAGGTGGGATAGTAATGACAGAAGACACATGAGGGACCTGACAGTGTGTGGCACCGAGCAGGTGCTCATGGCCCATCTGTTCTTCCCTTCCATCTCCTCGTCTTCACATCCCTGCCTCGGTCTCCTGGAGTAACCTCCACGACCTTAGCCTCTTATGCTGTGTTCAGCTCCATTTTCCTCCTGCCTCATGCCCTGGATGCTTCCTTTGCCTTAATCAGGGAGGGGGGATGGTGACAGCAGCAGCAACGGTTGTTGTCACTTGGATTGTACCAGTTGCCTCCCTACTAGTGAATCAACCAAAGTTTAATGGGTGCCTATAAGTGAGTGATGAGAGGGAGGTGTAGCATCTCCTATGCCATTCAAGTCAGCATGAGTTCTCTGAAAGCAGTGGCTAGCAGCCGCACTGTAGAAGTGGGATGGGGCGTGGTGTCTTGTGGTAGCCTCCGAAGTTCTTTAGAGAGAACTTTCAACCCTGGCTATGCCTATGAGGAATTTGACTATGCCGCATCCATGGAAACCCCTCTGCCAGTACTGTGCTGTTGGAGGAAGAGTGGAGCCAAGGAAATAACTTAATGTCATCAGTGCTCCATTAGAACTTCTGGTAGGCCACTTTGACTTTCTGATCTTGCTTTGCTTTTCTCTAGAAAAGCACACATTGTTTGCCTTTCAGACCTAGTGGCCAGCATAGCTTGGTTCAGAGATGGGATCTTAGTCAGGCCAAAGGGGTGAGTAGAGAAAGAGAAGGTTCAGATGGAAAAGGAGCAGAAAGGCCTTTGCTAGGTCCGCAGCATCACTTCTTCGGATAGTTACTCTATTTAGATACTCTATTTAGCAACCAGTGCTTTGCTGTGGATTTTGAAATGTTGGTCACACCCTTATGCAAATGTAAGAACCTGGGAGTTCTCCAAAGACAAGCAGGCCAGGCCCTTCCGGCTCTGAAGTCTTGGACATCCTAGAAATATTATTGTCACTTGGAGGCTTCTCTTTCTTTCCTGGGTCTCTCTGTCCTTTAAGATCTACCTCAATTCCTACTGTCCAGCCATTGGAGTTCTTTGACTTCGGACTACTTGTTTGGTAATTAGATATAATGTTTCCTGGAGAACTGTGAGTTGTTGAAGCCTTTTCTCATTTTAACATTTACATCTCACTATTTATATCTCCCTAATTCTATTATTTAGGGCAGTTGCTGTCAACCCTGTCTCACTGCTGCAGAGGGAGTGTTGTAGCAGCAGCAGCAGCAGCAGCAGCGAACTAACTAGAAATGCACACCATAGCCACTAAATCAGAAAGTATGTTGGGATTTCCACTGCCTGTTGTGTAACAAGTTTGAGTGATGGTATTGTGGGCCAAAGTTGGAGAGCCTCTACTGTAGTGAACAGGGGCAGGGCCCCTGAGATCTGGTGGTACAGCCAGCTCCTCCATTACTGTTTGACTGAGCTTAGGAAAATAATGTTTTGTTTTTCTCTTCTTCTTTCTCCTTGGAGTACTTTGTTGTATAGGTTGCTAATAGATGTCCTACTTGTAGGAATGCATGTGGAATTCTGGGTAAAATAAATGGAATGCTCTTTTAGTGAATTTAAACAGTTTTTGAAGATTAGGGATGAAACATGGTCCCTTTGTGTTGCTCAAACTAGTTTTGAACTCCTGGGCTCAAGCAATGTTCCTGCCCTCTACCTTCCTAGAGGTTGGAACTGTAGATGGGTGCCATTGAGCCTACCTTAAACAGGATTCTTTATGGTAGGATTTTTCAGATGTCTAGATGTGTCATTGATGGTCTTTGAAGGTCTCCTAGGTGGGATGTTACAACCTTGCCACAGTTCCTTTGCTGTACACCTGCTGACTTCTCTGGGAACAGTGCTTTATGGGACGTAATTTTGGGACATGGGAAATGCTGGCTTAGCAAAGTGTGACTTAAGAATGCTTTGACAAAGGCAGGCAGATTTCTGTGAGTTCGAGGCCAGCGTGGTCTACAAAGTGAGTTCCAGGAAGTCAGGGCTGTTATACAGAGAAACCCTGTCTTGGGGGAAGGGGGAGTGCTTTGAGCCTTGAGGTTATATGACCTTATAAATCATTGAGAAAGAGATTTCCAGTACAGACTAAGTCAGACACAATGTTAGCATTTATAATTTGGATGAGCTAGACTTATAGAGAAGTTGAACATTGAGATAGTATGTGAAGGAAAAAGGAAAAAAGAAGACCATGACTGCTCCTAGGTATAGTGGAGGAGAAGGTTTATTGTAGATGTGAGGGAGAGCATAGCCAGAAGCAGGGACATCTGGGAGAGTCCAGAGTGAACATGACCCTGAGCTAGACCATGTGAGGAGAGGGAGGAAAGAGGGGAGAGCCAGGGGACCAGGAGACAATGAGGCTAGGAAGGTAAAGAGTAGACAAAAGGAACTGGGTAAGCAAATTAGCTGGATTATTAGGGAAGGGCAGCTCAGTCCCTGGGTTGGAGAAGTTTAGGGTAGAGGGCAGGGTATTCCAGCCATACCCTGTAACAGGGAGGGACTGAGGGATGCTGGGAGAACCTGGCTGCCAGACCTGCTTTGGTTTGTTAAATAGGCACCTTAGTTTTTGTCCTTGGTTTTGAGACCTAACAGTATGGAAGTAAATAAATAGTAAAGATTTTGTGTGTGTGTATGTATGTGCGCTCACGTGTGTGTGTGTGTGTGTGTGTGTGTGTGTGTGTGTGTGTGATTTGCAGAGTGAGCATTTTTGTCTGCATGTATGTATGTATACCATGTGCATGCTTGGTGCCTGTGGAGATCAGAAGAGGGTGTCAGAGCCCTTGGAACTGAGTTATGGATGGTGGTAAGTCATCATGTGGATACTGAGAAGCAAACTCCTGGTCTTCAGCAAGAGTAGCCAGTGCTCTTAAGTGATGAACCATCTCTCCAGCCCCAAGATTTTATTTTTTTCAAAAAGAAGCAGAATTTTTTTTAGGAAGAAAATGGTACATTCGGAGGAGGTGGGGAAGATGCGGGAAGGAAAAATGTCACTTACTGAGCTTATCTGAGGCCTGGCAGGAAACATATGGTACACTCAAGTCAGGTAATTTAAGGAGATTTTAATAAAGGAACTATTTTTAAAGGGTGTAGGCAGGAGTTGGGGAAAGCAGCAGCAGTAATGGTGACGCAGGACTTGATTTCTCTCTGTACCCGAGGCTTTCTCTGTGACACATTCAATCATAACAACACCCGGGGTAGGTGTGATGACGTCACACTTTGCACACGGGGAGAGGAAACCCGAAGTAGGAGGGCCAGGCTTGCTCTCTGCCCTGTTGGACCTTCAGGTAGCCCCGGGCTCTCTCTGCCTGAGGTGTCCAACCTTTTGATGTCACAATATGGTCTTGTTGGGCCACATTCATAGCTGGGGTGCATGTGGCCAGTGAGTACCTTTCTTTCTCAGTCTTCCTCTATGTGCTGAGGCTTTGTAGATGCTCATGCTCTGAGCTAGATGCCTTATACTGAGAAGTCAGTAGATGAGAGAAATAGTACCTTAGACAGATGTGCACATAAGCAATGAAGGCATGTAGGTTACATGTATGAGAAAGTTAGAAACATACAGTTGCATGGCCAGGTAGGCTGGGGCCGTGACATCTGTCATCCATCCTAGAACTTTTTGGAGAAGGTGGAAACAGTTAAAGGACATGAGTGAGAAGGCTTAGCTTGCAGGGGCTGGGGGGAGGGAGAGGGAAAAATGCTTAAGACCTGTGGCCCATCCAGGGAGGGCTTGGCAGTGGGGATAGAATGAAAGGGCACACTGTTCGTCTGGTGCCTTTGTGGACTGGAGAAAGGGGTGGGCAGAGAGTCGAGGGGATCATTATGGGATGTGTTTTTGAACTAGTCTCTTTAGTCCAAGCAGGCCTTTGCTAAAAGTTGAATAAAGATTAATTCTTTTTAATTAAAAATTTTATTTTTTTTACATTAATTTATTTATTGTATGTGTGTGCTTTTATGTGGAGGTTGGAGGGCAACTTGTGGGAGTCAGTTCTCTCCACACCATGTGGGATCTGGATCATCAGGTCTAGTGGCAAGCACCCTTGCTCTTAGCCATCTTTTGGCCACAGAGGTTTTTTTTTTTTTTTTTAAAGAACTGCTTTTTTACTTCCTCTAGGAAGTTCAGAGTATCTGAATACTTCATTTCTCTTAACCACTAAGACAATTTCAGTAGTACTTCTGTGGGGTTCCCATATCAATCTGAAGTTGGGGTGGCCTTTAGCACTCAATTACAGTACTACTCAGTGAAATGCCATCCATACCAAAAATAAAAAATAAGAAGATAAAATACCTCTCAGACACTGTGTACAAGACCTGCCTTTGAAAACATCTGGGAAAAATAACAAGCTGCTTGGAAGACTGTGATTGTCAGATGGACCCCCACCTCGCCATCCACAGGGGATCTCTGGAGTAAACCTTTATTTCCTGTTGCTTCCACACAGCAGGCCCTTTATGGAAATATTTCACATGTTTTCTCAGGCAGCAGGAAACTCTGAAGGGCAGAAGAGGCCCGAGGCCCCAGATAGGAGCTGAGCAGGTCTTTGCCCTGTACCATTGCAGGGTGCATGGGGAGCCAGCCTGGCCTTGCTGCTTTGAAGCTGGGCCAGTTCCTTGCCCCAAAATTCTGAAGACTCCAGCTCTCCACAGGCTCCATCAAGGCCAGAACTTGCCACACCTTCAGCTCTTTTGAAAGACAGGCATATTTTTAAATGGCCTTAAATGTCAAACAGCTCCTATCCCCCACCGACCTGTTGAAGACATCTCATAAATCAGAGAATAAAGCTAATAGGAATTCTTAGAAATCAAGAATTCTGGTCAGCGGAATTCTTTCATCTTAAATCTCTTTTTAAAACAAAACAAAACAGTCATCATTCCAGAGGGTTTTTTAAAAGTTTAAGTTCGTTGAAAGAAATAAAATTATATATATATATATATATAAAAAAGTCAAGGAGGTGCTGGAGAGATGCTCAGCCATTAAGAGCACTAGCTGCTCTTACAGAAGGCCGAGATTCTATAACTTGCACCCACATGGCAATTCACAACCATGTGTAACTCTAATTCCAGGGAATCCAACACTCACTTGTGGCCTGTGGCACCAGACGTACACATGATGTGCAGACATACATGCACCCAAAACACTCATAGACATATAATATGATAATAAAATTATTAAAAAATATAAAATAATCTCACAAACTTTTAAGCCAGGAACAAAAACCACTAGTTGGTGGTGTTTCCAGAGCGACAGGTCTCATTAGCTGTGGAAAGGAATCTTTCCTAGCTTCTCAAACGAATGGGAACTCACCTTCCTATTTCTAAGGCATCAACAGCACCAGATGAGTTAGTTGTTTGGGCACCAAAGCTTCAGCCCTCTGGTCGGGGTTAAGTAACATCAGAAGCTACTTCAGTTTATCTTATCAAATTGTAACATTTCCCCCCTTCCTTTTCCTCCCTCCAAGACCTTCCATATACCCTCCTGCTCTCTTTCAAATTCATGGCCTCTTTTTTCATAAATTGTTGTTGTTTTGTGTGTGTGTGTGTGTGTGTGTGTGTGTGTGTGTGTGTGTGTGAATTCCTAACTATATAAATCCAGCCTGCTCAGTCTGCTGTTACTTGTATGTATGCTTTCAGGGCTGACCATTTGGCACCGGATAACCAATTGTGCTCTTTCCCAGGGAAGACTATTTCTCCTGCTCTTGGCGTTCCTTTACATCCACTAAACATCGTATAAAATGATTGTAATCATGGACCTGAATTTCAAAAATCTGGCCAATATTTTAGTAAAATCTTACTACGCCTTTTTAAGAATTACAAAGGATCTGTGATTGCAAGGGACCGGTCGCAGAAAGTGCTCTCTGATCGTACCATTCTCAGCCAGTTTGTCATGAAGCACCCCTTGCAAGAGGCTCAGATGCAGCCAGAATTGCACACTGCTGCTTCACTCCTAAACCACCAGACTGTCCACAGACGTTCACTCTGGAACTCATTGAGGAATGTCATTATAAAAATAGGTGATTTTCCAGAGACCATGTTTGCTGCTTTCTTTGAAAATTGAGATCTTAGCTGAGTGTGGTGGTACACGCCTTTCATCCCACCACTGGGGAGGCAGAGGTGGGTGGATCTCTGTGAGTTCATGGCCATCCGTATCTATAGAGCAAGCTCCAGGACAGCCAGGACTACATAGAGAGATCCTGTCTAAAAAGTATTTAAAAAGAAGAGGAAGAGGAGGAAGGGAGGAAGAGGAGCAGAAGAAGAAAGAGAAGGAAGATGGAGCTCTTAAGTTCCTTTATCATGAGTTGTGTTGTTCTGAAGAGTGTGACAGTGTGACATTTTAACATTTGACTTTTTGGCTTTGAGAAGATTGAATCACTGAATATAGAATGTGAAGGAGTTTGAGTTCAATGTTTTCTGACCTCAGGTTACACCTAGAAAGAGGTGGTTTTTTTTTTTTCTGGTTTGTTTGTTTTTAAATGAGAGAAATAATGCTAACCTATTGATTGTTGAATTCATTGTCATGCTGAGACTCCTGGGCATTGACTGCACAGTGGGGAGATCTAATATGTCACATGTGTGACTGTTAACACAATCCATTTTATTTTGTAGGCTTCTGCAGAAAAGCCTGTGGGTCTGCTTTTTGTGGCTTGTCAATTAGTTCTGATTTGTCTCCATTTTTATTTATAATGCTTATTGACTTGATTCATTCAGATCTCAAGTTCTGAAAAATTAGAATTTAAGGGGAAATTAATTACTGATACAACGGAAACTTTGAATCCAAGGTAGTTCTAATAAATCTGGGATATGTGAGTCAGTGTGGGAAGCAGTCATTAATGTCCACAGTGATGCTATCGTACTTCACTGTAGCTATCATTCTTTAAAAGTGGGATTTCCAGTTAACCAGAGGGTCTTCCTTATCCAGAATATTCTGTTAGTTCTTTGTGGACAACAGTTGTTTGTATGTAGAAGAAATTTTACAGAGAATATTTCCTACTATCCCTTTCCTTTCTGTGTGAAATCAAATCAACATCATGTTTTATTACCCCTTTACTACACCCAAGGCACCGTGTTAAAATTCAGAAAGAATATTTGCAGTGAATAAAGAATTTTGGTTCTTTTTAAGCACAACATTCTCCCTACCATCTGTTCTGTAAACACAGAGGTAAAAGCTTTTGGGAAAGCTTGTTTTCTGCATCTGACTCAGAACCCTATCTTCAATGGGGAGAGCTTGAGGCAGGTGGGGAGAAGCTTTGCTTCAGCCCTGGTCAGGTCCCACACTTACTGACCTTGTGGGTAGTTTCCCTCTTTCTTACTCGGACTGCTTTTTCATTAATATAGTGAAAATGTCAAGTGAGGCCATTTATGTGTTCTAATGAGGACAACTTTTGAGAGTCAGTAATACGCTTTTACAGTGGGATCTGAGGATTGAACTTGGGTCAGGAGTGTGTGACAGATGCTTTTCCTGTTATAGAAATACATGCCTTTCCAAAAGTTCTTCAATGTGCTTGTCCAACTCAGGCTAATGCTCAAAGAGGAGCCAGCCTTGAATAGATTTCACTAACTTATATGCACCTCAGGCTTGTATATTTTATATATGCTGTCACCCTTAAGTTTTCTCTAGGCTCCGGTTTGAACAATTTGAACAGAGACCCGAGACTGAAAATCTGGCCACTTGGGCAGATGGGCTATTCTCACAGCAAAGATATTGCCAGGGTTATTTCTTAAGTACAACAATGTTGTTCTTTTTGAATAGTTGTTACCTGGGTGTCCGTCTTGCCCATCTGGCAGAATTATGCTTTTCTCAAGAAGAGAACTGGGTGCTGTATGGCAAGTCAGGACTCAGCATTGGTTGCAGCCCTGTGCCGTCCCTTGAGTTGCCTGTTGAGAGCCATGTTCTTTGGGAATTGGGCTAATGGCTGGTCAGTCCTGGTCAACAAGCATTTGCATCCAAGCTTTGCTTATCTCTAACAGGCTTGGCTAACACACTCATCTTTGCAGTGTTCTGGAGGCAGAGCTCCCTTAGCTAAGTTCTACTTTGTGTGGTATAATGTCTCCTAAGCAAACCTACTAGTAAATCCTTTATAACATCAGTTCTATTACTTTCAGTTTCTACCTCATTACCTGATGAGCCTTCTCATGGGCTATATAAAGAATAGTCTATATTCTTTTTAGGGGGTGGGTAGGTGAATGGGTGCTGAGACAAGGTCTCACTATGTAGCCTGGCCTGGAACTCGCTGTGTAGACAAAGCTGGCTTCAGACTCACAGATCCAGCCGCCTGCTTCTCCCTCCCAAATTTTAGGATTAAAGACATATGTCATGACACCCAGCATAGCCCCCCCTTCTTCTTCTCTCTCCCCCTCTCCCCTTTCCTTCCCCCTCCCCCTCCCTCTTCCTCCTCCTTTTTTTTTTTTTCTTTTGAGACAAGGTTTCTCTGTGTAACCCTGGAACTCGCTCTGCTTCTGCATCCTGAGTGCTGGAATTAAAGGCATGCACTACCACCACCCGGCTGCCTATATTCTGAATCACTGTGTGTACCTCTAAGGAAAGAAGACAGCATGGCAAGCAGCAGCTTTGTCTTTTTGAAGGGAAAGAACCAAATTGTCAAAGGCTATGTCCCCTAAAAAGGGAACATTTCTTATGGGGTACCATTCTGGGCCTGTCTGCTTAGGAGTCCACAATCTTGATTAACTCTTGATGTCCTGCTAGTACCTCAAGAACATTGCTTCTCTTAAAGACTTTGGCCCACTGTGGACCAAACCCCTCTGCCAACCAAACCCCACTACCAACCCCACTCTAGCACCCTGCCAGAGCTAAAAGAGCCCCGTGTTTACCGGAAGTGGGAGCATCTCTGCCACTGGAGTTGACAAGAGTCAGGAATAAGCTGCTGGGCTCACAGGGTGGTTGGGATCGGAAGGTGATGCCAGTGGTATAACTGGACAGATTTTAAAAAATTTTCCTGTTTTTCCAAAACCTTGATTTTTATTACTCCCCTCCCCCTGCCCCTTTCTTTCTTTTTGACTTTTTGAAATAAGGTTTCTCTGTGTAGCCCTGACTGTCCTAGAATTTACTTTGTAGACTAGGCTAGTCTTGAACTCAGAGAGATCTCGAGTACTAGGATTAAAGCATGTGCCACCACATCTGGCCTGATTTTTTATTTCTTTTCTTTTTCTTTGGTTTTTCGAGACAGGGTTTCTCTGTGTAGTTTCGGTGCCTCTCCTGGATCTCACTCTGTAGACCAGGCTGGCCTCAAACTCATGGAGATCCACCTGGCTCTGCCTCCCAGTGCTGGGATTAAAGGCGTGTGCCACCACCGCCTGGCTCGATCATCTGTCTGTCTATCTCTGTCTGTCTATCTATCTATCTATCTATCTATCTATCTATCTATCTATCTAAAGTTTTTACTTCCAACTGATGCCTTCATTTGGAGACCCCCCAGATTTCCAGTTTTAGAGTCTGTGCTGTAAAGGGCCTCAGAGGCGGCCGATGTGAAGAGGCCTTCACTAGTCTTCATTTCCTGGATGGCAGGGGTCACTCAGAGCTGCTCACAGGCCATGTTAGAAGCTGTTTACTGTCACTCTCCAAGGGTATCACATGACTTTACAAATAAAAAGCAGTGACTTGCCATTAAGCACACTCTGAGCCTCAGATGGCTGGCCTGTCAAGAACAGTGAGATCCCCAGAGCGCACAGCAGTGCCACTCAGAATGCTTAGGAACTATGTAAGTGTGTTGAATAGTTTGTTTAGAACATTCTCCAAGTCACCATTAAAACAGATGCCACAGAATGGAGTTTAAAAACAAGCAGGAAGTAGAAGGACCCGAAATGCAGTTCAAGGCTCAGCCTTGGAATTCAAGGAAGGACTCAAGGATTTCCTGGATTAGTCAGATGGACAGGACCTCACAGTTCTACTTTTTGTGTGTGGTGTGTCCCTGAGAATTCAGTCACTCCTTCTTTTAAATTGATGGTGACAGTTCCTATATCAAATGGTTATCAGGATTAATAAGATGGTCTTTGAAATGTGCCTAGTACAAGAAAGGAGCTCTCAGTGATAACAATAGAGTTCCCCACCCCCAGCAGTAAGTCATATACAGCAGATTTAGATAGTTTAAGAGACGGGAGAACTGGAATTTGAGATTATACTACTCCCACACCAAAGAAAAAGCATTCTGTGTTGCAGAGAAGTGTGAGGAGTTTCCACTCGGAACTCTGCAAAAGCCTCTGTCAGAGGTAGGTTCATCAGGGAGTAAAATGGTATTTCTGGAAAGTTGGTCTTAGGTTTTTCTGGGGCAACCTGGTCTACATAGGTGAGTTCTAGCTCCAAAGTGAGGTATTGTCTCAAAAAACAAACATAGAAATTTCCGAAGATGAGAAAACTAAAAAAGAAAGAAAATATGCACCATTAGAACCTTTCTTCAAACTTTTCATAGCAAGGGAGAAATATTTCAGAGGGAAAACTATACATACATTATTATCATAGCCAGATAATATAACAAATTACAGCAAAATCACATGAGGTATGTTAGGTGTTTTATTATTATTTTTTTCAATGTCTTTGCCTAAAGAAACTCTATTGTTGTTGAGTGATGGGACTGTATTTAGTGAGAACTGGAGATGTTGGGAATTTGAAGAGTTGATGCCTGCCCCAGCCGAGAAGTGGTAGGTGCTTGATGGCTGGTGGGGAAGGAAGTGTAGGTTTTCTTTAAGAGTGTGGGTGGCCCCTGGTAGGTTTACGTATTCCGGGATGGCCATACATCCAAGAGTGTCTGGGCAGCACAAAGTGGAATCAATGATTTAAAAAAAAATGAGGATACAAAATTGGGTGAATAGGAAAGTAGGGTGGATCTGTGAGGAATTATGGGAGGCTGGGTGATTGTGATCAAAATACATTGTATGGCGGTCTCAAGGAATTGATTGAGAAGAGTTTGATGTCATGTGAAGTTTAGTCCTTACACTATGGTAGGATCATATGGTAGGATACAAATGGAGAGTTAGAAATAAGCAAAACCTTTATCTTTCTTGTTGCTGTTGTTTTTCCAGACAGGGTTTCTCTGTGTAGCCTTGACTGTCCTGGATCTCACTCTGTAGACCAGGCTGGCCTCACAGAGATCTGCCTGCCTCTGCCTCCTGAGTGCTGGGATTAAAGGCGTGCACCACCACCTCCTGACTAAAAAACATTTGCTTCTTATGTTGTATCAACATTTTAAAGGTTTTGGCCATCATGGATTATGATGTGAAATGGCCTTACATTTAGGGCCCATTTGAATTATTTGCTTTCCCAAACATCCAGCTGAGACATGTTGAGATTAAAAAAAAAAATGCATGTGCTTTTACTAAATTCCCCATTTGTAACCAGTGCCAGGCTGCATGCAGATGGGATGGCAGTCATGACTGGCAGGCCCTGTGAGTGGAGCTGCATTCACACATTGTTTTATTCACTGTGGACATTTTGTAGGAGAATAAGGGAAAAACTGTTTCCTTGCTTAGATGAAAGCCTGACGCAGTCCGTACAGATTATAAATACTATTTTAATCGATGGAACAAATGCCTAAACATCTTCAGCTCTGTGTGATGGCTCGGGTTTGGGCATGGGCATTGAATGTTCGTGTTGTATATACTTGGTTGTATTGATCAGTGTTTCTCAGAGTATTGCCTTAAAAGGGCATCTGCCAGGAATGGAGATTGCAGGGCCTCACAGGGCTCTTCAGTCAGCTGTCTGGGAGCAGACCCTACAGTGTTTTAGAGCAGTCTTCCTCAAGCCTGCAGTGTGAGCAGTTTCCCAACTGACACCCTGTGGAACTTCAGCAAAAAGTGCAGATTAAGTTGTTTTCTAGTTGGAAATGTTTTTTTTAAATCTAGAGAGTTCAAATTTATGCTGAAAAAAACTGAGAGCAAAGCTGACTGATGTTGAGCCCATAATTTTACTAATATATGAATGAGATTTGAAACTTCAAGGCATTGTATACTGTGTCCTCCTCGATTTGAGCAATTAAATTGATTTTTAAAGAGCAAGTTAAAAATTTAGTGGAAGGGCACAATTAGAGTACTTTAAAAATGTCACTGTGGTTCTTCTGAATTCTGTAATTTATTAAGTAGCAATTTAAAATATATTTTACTGTCTATAAGAAAACTTATATTTGAGAAATCATTTATTATTAAGCCACATGTGAATTTATAAAACAGCAAATGTGGAGGGGATCACTAACTTTAGAGGGGAGGGGTGAAGAAAGAGACCTAGTGTTTTGCTGAATTCAGTAACAATGCAGTATAATTTATATAGGCATAAAGTTAAGCCACTATCCAGTGTCTTCCAAACCCAATACTTAACATAAAACATCCCTTTGGCATTCTTTTTGTGATGAAATCAAAGCCAAAGAGGAAAATTTGAGTCTGGTCATATTTTGTGTAAAGATATTACTATTTTTTGGTTATTTATTTGTTTTATTTTTTTTATTGGTTTTCTTGAGACAGGGTCTCTCTACATAGCCTTGGCTGTCCTGGAACTCACTCTGTAGACCAGGCTGCTTCAAACTCACAGAGATCCACCTGCCTTTGCCTCCTGAGTGTTGGGGTTAAAGGCCTGTGTCACCATGCCTGGCTAAGATGTTATAGTTATAATTATCTTTAAGAAGCAAAAACATCAGTATGTGGATTTGAGAGAAACAGTCACTTTGATTATCTTTGACTCAAACCCCCCCCCCCCCAAAAAGATTTCACATGACATATCTGTGTAAAAATGAACCCCCCCCCCCCCCCAAAGCCGGGATCTCATTATGTAGCTCAGGCTGTCTTTGAACATGTCATCTTCTTGTCTCTTGTCCTGATGCCGAGATTAAATGTGAGCCATCATGCCCAGCTTGAATGGGAGGTGTTTGGTTTGTTTTGGGATGGAGCCAGGACCCTGTGCATGCTAGGCAAGCACTCTACTGTTAAACTACACCCCCAGCCCTATAACTTGATAGTGTCACTTGTGTAGATTTTACTAACGGAAAATAAATGAAATAAGGCTTAAGTGAAACTTAGGACATCGATTCATGAATAATTTGATATGTACCTAATTCTCTATATAAGTGTGGCCAAAATATATGGTATACTTGAAATAAATTGTGCAACTCATCACCATGTCAATACACATCAATAAAAACAGTAAATACAGGTCAGTAAAAAAGTCTCTAATTTTAATAATTTAATAATTGGTCTCCTGTAAGTATTATCTGAGCCAGGGTAAACGTTGATCCACTTCTTACTTGTTTGTCTTTGCCCCGACTCCCAGCCACCTTGTCTTCCTCTCAGTTTAATCCTCTCTAGTGACAGTGGGTGGAGGGGAGCAGTAGGAACCCCCCAGCACATCCCCTATGTCTTGCCAGATGACATTGCTGCTTCTCAGCTCCTTAGATGGAAGGGCCACATTCTAGGATGACATCCTTATCTTGCAGACAGTTGCCTTCCAGGCCTGAGATCTGAGTTCCCATGACCCAGGCACTCTATTTATTTTCTTAGCTAGGAATTTCCAGAGCCCCAGCTGGGGTGCCCTTTGCCTTCCCGGCAGCTGGCTTCATTCTGAATTTAATGAGCTTGCTGAGTGGAGTGGCCAAGGAAGGGTTTCCCTCGCTGGAAGGACTCTGACACTTTTTCCTGTAAAGTAAGTAAATGCCTGTGTCTGGGTGGCTCCAGGAAAGGGCCTTCCCAGCCACTTCCCCAGTGATCAGGGTCTAGGGCACCATCCTCAGCCTTCCTGCTCTGCTCCTCTTCAGTTTTGGGGGTAACCAGAAAGGAAGAAAGAATATATTTTAAATCACACATATGCACCTTTTGGAGTCCTTGGGATATTTTAATTGCTTGTCCACTGGGGACAGTTGAGCAAGCCTATTGGTGAACTTACATTGCCGTTCTGGATTTCAGTTTACCCAAGGCCCCATCGTGTGTGACTCGCCACATTGGAGCTTGCTAGCTTAGATGATGAAGCTGTGATTTTAGCAGACGGGGACTTCAATACTTCATTGCCACTCTGAGAGTTCAAATATTTTTTCATTTCTGCTTTTAGTGGGGGCTTTAAGTATGTTTTAGGTTCCCCCTAAATGTTTATATTTATTACATATTTATAGAATTTACATAAATATTTATTACATATTTATAGAAGAACTTGGTTTTGCACTGTTTTGATTCAGCAGAAGGTCCACAATTATAGGCTTCTGAAGCTGGATTTTCTCAAGTGATGTCTATCATATAGTCTCCAAAGTCCACAATTCCTGAGGCTCCAACACAAGAGATCTAAAGTTACATTCTTCTGAAGGAATTTCACTGCATACTTACAAAAAGGGAATGGGGGTTTTTATATAGGACCTTTACCCTTTCTCACAGCTCTAAGATTTTACAAAAGCCCTCTGTTAAAATTGTCGATTGTTTGTTCCAGATAAGCAAGATACACTATAAATTTAAACAGTGACACATGTAGTCAGGACCCCATGTAGCCCAGGCTGGCTTCAGTGTAGCTGAGGAGGATGTTGAACCCCTGTTCTTTCTGCCTCCACTTCCCAAGATCTGGGACTATCGGCAGCAAAGTGTGATTTGAATGATTTGAAGATTAGAAGCACCAAAGAGCATTTGGTTGTGAATTCACCTTAGTTAATATTTACTTTACTTTTTTACAAAGAGGGTAAAGTCATTTATTCCCTTGGTACTTATGTATAAGATTTTGTGTTCAGATATATGTGAACTCATGAAATAAAATGTTGGTGGCTTTTATTTTATTTGGGGTTTATTTTTATCAGGGAAGAAGAAATGAAACGACTTTAGTGCTCTTGTGATTTCAGAACAGTCAGTGATGCACTCAGACACAGGTGCCTGTCGTTAGGGAGGCCACGGGGACGTGTATCCCATCTAGTCTATGTTGCTGGCTTGGCTCCCCCTTGCTCTGTGGAAAGTGCTTGGCAGGGTGGGAGGTTTCACATTTCAGGGGAGTGTGGATCTGGATGTTGCGTTTTCTTCTGGGGAGTGGTGTGTGTATGCTGTGTGTATGTGTAGTATGTATGTGTGTGTGACTGTGAGAACACACGTGCCACAGCACATGTGAAGATGAGAGAACAGCTCCCACCTCTTGAGTTAATGTCTTGGTTGTTCACGTCTGTGTTCTCCTGTCTCCCTGTCGGAGTGCTGGCATTACAGATGCATACTCCCCTACCTGGAGTTATGTGGGGTCTAAGCATCCAAAGTCAGGTACTTAGGTCTGAGTGGCAAGCGCTCGACCCACTGAACCCTCTCCCCAGACCCTAAGGGTGCATTTTCTTATCTCAGCACATGGATAGGACTTTAAGGCTCGTTACATTCATAAGCCTTGAAATTCTTTGTTTTAAAAAAAAATTGATTAATTAATTAATTAATTAATTAATGTGTGTTAGTTGGGGGAGGTGCTCGCATCTTGTAGTACAAATGGAGGTCAGAGAGTAACTTTTGGGAACCTAAAATTCCAAGAGGCTCAGAGCCCTTTGGCCACATGAAACCTTCCTAAAAACAGACCGCGGCGGCTGGATGTTTTTCCCAGCCCCCACCGAAATCAGTGATTAACCTTTGTCACAGAAGGCCAAGGACTTTGCTGTCTTGTAACCTGCAAACTCCTGTACAAATGTGGGTCCTGGGTGGAGTCACCACAAGGTCTGAGTTAAATATTCTCTGCCTGAGGCAAAAAAAGCCTTCATTCCTGGCAGTGGTTTTTCTGTCTCTCCGCAGGACCCAGTGGTTGCTTTACAGTTAAACAGTGACTAAAGAAGCGTTTCATTAACCAGAATTCCCACTCATCTCCAGCTCTCCTCTCCTTTTGGAGTTAGAGGGAGACAAGAAGAAAAGAAACCAATTCTGTCCACATAGACTCACGTGTAAAGCGCTTCCTGTGCGCCTAGCAGTGTGTTGCACAGACAAATGGCCCCGGGTCCTTACAACAGGGATCTTGGTGCTGTTTTGCCCGTTTGTCATGTGGGGACACAGAGATTTGCAGTGGCGGTGGAGCCAGTGGGAAGCAGCACTTAGAACTCTTCTCTCCTGGTTAGAGTTGATGTGAAGAAGTGCAGTGTTCTCTTCATGAAGATCTCCCACCTCTGCTGCCTTCTGAAGCTAGACATAGAAGGTAGAGTTCTTCTCATCCAGAATCTTTTGAGTGTGTGGTGTGTGTGTGTCTTTAGATTGTGTGCACACGATCTAAAGGCTGACAGGCTGACATCTGGTGTCTTCATTTTCTCCCCACCTTATTTTTTTACACTTTTTATTATTATTTTTAAATTATATATAGGTGTGTTTGACTGCATGTGGGTATGTGTACATGACTGCAAGTGCCTTTGGAGACCAGAGGTGTCAAATGCCGTGGAGCTGGAGTTACAGAAGGTTGTGAGTTGTAAGCTGCCTGACATGGGTGTTGGGAACTGAACTCATCCTCTGAAAGAGCAGCAAGTGCTCTTAGTCGCTGAGCCTTCTCTGGCCAGCTCCGCCTTATGTTTGAGAAAGGATCTCTCACCTGCCTTATTTTTTGGAGAAAACATCATCCACTATTTTGACACATCAGAGGGCAAGCCTCAGGGTTCCTCGTGTCTGCTTCCATAGCCTCGATATTATAGGCAAGCGCTGCACACCTGGCTTTTATGTGAGTGCTGGGGATCTGGACTCAGGCCCTCATGCTTGTACACTGATAGGGTCACATGTGCCCAAGCAGGCCTTGCACTTGGTATGTAGCTAGGAATGCCCTTGTACTTCTGATTTCCCTACCCCCCACCCCCCACCCCATTCCCCAGTTCTGGGATTACAGATGTGTGCCCCCAAACCCAGCATTATCCCGTTTCTTACGTTTATATAAGGTGTGAGTTGTGAAGACTGGATCATTTGGGGTTAAGAATCATTCCCTTTAACATTCATTAGCTTAAAAATGATTGTAGACATCTCACTCGGTTAGCCTTGTGTTTTGTTTTGGTGAGTGTGTTCTGTTTTCAGTTTTTCTACTTTGCTTCTTTGAGTTCTACGGGTTGTCAACACCTTTTATTTCCTGGTAATTTTCTTGTCAGCCATCAAGGCAATTGGGCAGGGGGAAAAGCCTCCGTATGGGCAGCAATAGCAGAATGAGATTTAGGGAGTATGCCTAGATGATCAGATTCTTTCTGAATGGCAGTTTCTGCTACAAATAAGCAGAAAAAGACAAATGTAGAAATTGTCACTTGTGGTTGCTGTAATCAAGGTTTCTATGCAGCTTTTCCAAGCCAAATTTCAGGGAGCTTCCCTCCCAGGCAGGGGATGCTTGTGCCCTTGGCAATTTTCATATGTGCCCCATGAAAAGCACCGGGCATCAGTGTGACCTCCTGTCCCCATGATCCCCCCAGCTATAGTGCGTTCTGCATGCTTCTCAGCAAGGGTGAATCTTGGATTAGGGAACTTCTGTGGGCTCATCTTGCAGTTAGTGGCCTGACAGAATGTCACTGCCTAGTGTTGAAGGCCATTTTGTGATGTCTGCCTGACATCATTTATTCTGTACTGATGGTTCCCTGTGTTCTGCTCCGTGAGCTGTATTAGATGGCTCTGTGGGAACTCTGGCATAGCTTTTTAGGACCAGAAGGCATAGGAGACAAGTTTACCTGAAGATCAGGCAACACTTGCCAGTAACATCTGTGAGGGGGACCAGGTACTGTGCTTGTTGTGGAAGTTAATTCACAGAGCTAATCATATTAGGAAAAGGCAGGGCATGTGACCTTATAAGGGAGGGAGAGGAGAGCAAGTTGTGACTGTCCTTTTGTGTGTGTGTGTGTGTGTGTGTGTGTGTGTGTGTGTGTGTGTATAGGGGAAGAGGGTACTGGGGATGGAAGCCTCTGAGTTGTATCTAGGCTATTAGTCTTTTCTTTCTTCACATCTAGAATGTCTCCTCTCTGAGGTCAGACCCTTTATCTAATCTTGGTTGACAAAGGTGACTACTCAGTGCCACAGCTGGATAAAATCCCCTGCTGTAATCCATCAGTGGGTGCTCTGAGTAGTCTATGTGTAGGAGGAACAACTTGCTTTAGGTAGACACTGTTTTACAACTTTAAATTTATTTATTTTATATTTTTAAAATTTTCAGAGCATTGGTGGTGCATGCCTTTAATCCCAGTACTCAGGAGGCAGAGGCAGGAGGATCTCTGTGAGTTTGAGACCAGCCTGGCCTACAGAAGTAGTTCCAGGACAGCCAGGACTACACAGAGAAAATGTGTCTCAAAAAATCAAAAACAAACAACAACAACAATAACATAAAACAAAAAAAACCTAAACAAACAAAAAAAGTAAAATTTGTATGTGCATGAATATTTTGCTTGAATATGTACCATGTGAATTTATGTGTACCAAGTGTATACTTGGTGCCCACAGAAGTTAGAGGAGGGCTTTGGATACCCTAGAAATGGAGTTGTGGATGGTTGTGAGCCACCATGTGAGTGCTGAGGCCTGAACCCGGATCCTGTGCAAGTGCTCTTAACAGCTTAGCCATCTGTCCAGCCCCAACATTTTGACTCTTCAATGAATCTTTCAATTGTTACTGAGGCTCAGTTTTTTCCATTGTAAGGAGGTATTTGAGGATCAGATGTGACATATGCAAAGTGGCTGGTTTCCAGCCAGCTTTGGGGAAATGCAGATGGTTCATCTGTTTGTAAGCATGTAGTGAGCAGTAGTGAGCATGCAGGGACTTTACATGCATGTACCATGTGTCCATAGTGATGGTTTGGTTTCTTGAGACCTGCCCTTCGGAGAGGACAGTTACACAGGAGTCTTTCATGGCCTGGTTTTGAATGAGAAGATAGAGCTGGGAACCTGATTCCTGCTGTAGTTGGTAAAGCCTGGCTTTGGGTGCAGATAGTAGTAGTAACATCTACCTCAGATGTTGTCCGGACAATAAACAGAGCATTAGAAAGGCCAGCCTAGCACCTTCCCTGTTTGAACACTTCTGTTACCCCACAGTTAACATGTAAATACATATTTTTAAATTTAACCTTGAGAACAACTTGTTAAATTAGGTATTATTAATCTCTTCTTATAAATCAGTAAAATGAAGCAGACAAGTTAAGGGGTTTCCTAATTTAAACAGCCCTGGCCAAGTTTGGTCCAAATTTATTTCTTTTGGCTCTGGCCAGCTTCCAGCAGCTGCCAAGCACTACATAAAGCTCAAGTCAGAGTGGGTCCCAGATACCAAATAAGCCAGAGTTACTCTGCCTGGAACCTAAATGTTGTTTTTGTTGTATATAAGCACTTATATATTAATTTCATACATTAAAGTATTAATGATAATTATATGCCATGCTATTTCAGGTAATCTGGTTTGATAGACAACATACATTTAAAATAAATACTTTGGTTAATTATTTATTGTCAGCTTGGTACTATCTTGAGTCCTTGGGAAATTTTATTCTTAAAGAAAATCTACCTCAGGAATTTGCATTATATTATCAGATGCTTGGATGCAGATTTGATATCTGTTTTTTTTAAAGCCTAATATTAATAAAAAGGGAAAAGGGATTAGAGAAAAGGAGGAACTGTAATCCTGAGTGCACAACAGGAATTGTTAATACAGACACTAATGATCCTTGGCCTAACAGTGTGAATTTGGGGTTATTGATTTTGGGCCTGTGTCTACGTGTTCCACTTCAGTTATTAAACATCAAGAAGAGAGGTCTTCTCAGAAAAGACAATGTTTTCAGGGTTTTGTATTGATTTTGGGGTAGGTCAGTATACTTTTAGTAAAATTTGAAAATTTAAGGAAAACAAGCACTTTTTGAATAAGCCACTATTATGAATTGAGGCATTTAGGTTATGTGTTTGCAAAGGACACAAAGTCTTTTTAGTGAATGGAGTCAGTGTTCTCTCATTCCCGAGCTGGTGTTGCCTGCACTGTAAAGGTCTATGTAATGTAGGATGTGGTGAACAGGGGTTTCATAGCTTGTGAGCTGGAGCTATGTGGGACTGTCTGTGAGAGCAGACAGCTCCGCTGTGTGGGAGACCCACCCTTCTGCCACTCGTGAACTCCAGCGGCCCCTGTTCAAAGACTTTCTTAGGTCTGTTTCTCAGCCTCACATAGTACCCACTGTTTAGTCTCATTTACCTGCGTGTGACCTGTGGCCCAGCCCTGCCTCCGCAGGGAACAAAAGATGCTTCCATGGTGTCTTCTCAGTGGGTTCACATTGTACAGTGACCCCTTTGGAAAGAGTGAGGTATCTCTGTCCTGGGCTTGCCCTTATTTTAAGGTTCTGTATTTATAAATCTTTGTAATGACGCTTTGCTTTCATCTAATGAGTTTGGGAATCTGCCGTGTTTTGAATTCTCTAGATTGTCTAAGGGAAGAGCTCCAAATTCACTGGATGCCACAGTCAGACAGCTTTGTTTGGGTTCTGTAGACACGACCATATTTGGGAAACACAAATGGGCCAGTTTTCACTTTTAGGGCTTGTCTTGGTTAACAATGCATGTTAACAACACAACCTTTGTGTGCCCAGAATGGCACAAAGAAAGAGGTTTCGACTTCGAGCTCAGGGCTCTGGAATGCTCCAGGCAGAGGAGCAGGGAATTGGCAGGGGGCAAGGCTAGGGTCTAAGAGGGGGACTGTGTGTGTTGTCACCTGGTAATTCCTGTAACTCTCTGAAAATGAAATATTTGCTGCAGTTGCTTCTTTAGGAAGTCTGGCGGAAACTTCAAGTCATTCTGTGTCCCCCGAGTCCTCATAAGGAGCTACACTGGAGTAGCCTGGCCTCACAAGCAAAAGTAGTTGATGTGATTAATGTTAGAATTCTGCACTCGAGGTTGCTGCTGTTAATCTGGTGAAGAGTGCATTGTGTGGCGTTCTTATAGACAAGATTGTAAGTGACGTTTTTAGTTTATCTGCTGGAATTTTCTCTTGAAAGTTCTGAAGATTACATAATTATATGCTAGCTATCAAATATGAGCTAAGAAAAATTAATTTTCATGAATAGGATTGTCTTACACGTTGAACATCCCTGATCTTAAAAGCCTTAGGTCTGAAATGCTCTAAAACTCCTTGACTGCTAACATGACAAAAGACCTCAAGGGATGGATTGCAGTCAAATGGAAACATGCTGAAAATACATATATTTGGTTTTAGGCTCATAGACATCAGGTGTAATGAAACACCGATACATTTCAGGTAGATCTTAGACCCCTCATTTGTCTTATATACAAATACTCAAAATCTCAAAATGTAAAAAAGTCAGAATACTCTGGTTTCACACATGTCAGGTAGGCAATCTTGCTGATATTTGTTTTGTCAACTTAACACAACAGGCAGAGGGAACCTCAAATGAGGAACTGCCTCCAACGGATTGGCCTATGAGCATGTCTGTGGGACATTTTCTTGATTTCTAATTTATGTAGGAAGGCCTAGCCCACTGTGGGTAGTGCTATCCCTAGGCGGATGGGCCTTGAAGGCTTGGAAATGGACCACCTTGCCAGGTATGCTACACATAGAGCTAGGGTGTGTGGAGCACATGTGAGGAGATGGAACTGGAAAAGTCATTGGACTGTTCTCCCAGATCCCATGACATGTTAAGATCATTGTTTTCTACAACTGTGACATTTGGGGTAAGTTTAGAAATTATGCAATTAATTAATCAAATTTTTTTATATTTATTCATTCTTCGATTCTCCCTAGTTACACTTAGACTAACACTTGTCACCAGAAGAACTGTCTGACTTTATCTTCTGGGCACACCTCTCGTCCTACATCTTACAATAGTTTTAGAGACAGCAATAGAGCCAGGCACTGTCCTTGTGCATGGTAGGTGCTCAAGGAACACTGTTTTAGACCAATAGACTTTGCTGATAAATTTCTTTCCTTTCTGTGCTGCCCGACTAACTTTTGGGCCTAGAGGGGCCTTTGTTGGGATCAGATACAGGAGCTCTTTCTTGCTCAAGTCAGGACATGGCAGTTGTGGGCTGGAATGGATCTGAGGCTTATTAGGGTGAGATCATGATCTAGAACTTCGAGGGTGAGCAGAATGGTGGGCATGAGGATATACAGGCGATGAAAATGCAGAATTACGAAGAACAGCTCTTCCAGGGATGGGGGTAGAGGGGGATACCCAGGACGAAGAGAGAGTGGAACCCTTAGACACTCTCAAGGGACAGATCTTCCCTCAACAGCATTACTGGATACTGGCTCTACCGCAGGCTTCATACTAGATACTATGGAACAGATGAATACCGGCCACCCTATGAGTCCAATGAGTGCTGTCTGGTGGGCTTCTTGTGAGGCAGCCGAGACAGGGCAGCAGGGAGGGATGATGAATGGACTCAGCCAAGGCCTAGAAGCTTGTTGCCTGGACTTTGAATTGTGCAGTGAGGGGTGGGTACCATTGGAAGGTTCTAAAGTGATACAGTTTGTTAGGTAACCATGGAGGGCTGGCATTGAGCATGCTGAAGGTAGAGGCTGTCCTGAGGAAGTAAATGAGCAATAGGGGGCAAGTGTGTAGAAGGGCTGGAGAGATGGCTCAGTGGTTAGGAGCACTTGCTCCAGAAGTCCTAAGTCAGATTCTTTGTTGGGTGGCTCACAACTGCCTGTAGCTCCAGTTCCAGGGAATCCAACACTCTCTTTTATAAGTAAATAAAAATAAAAATCTCTAAAACAAAGAAGTTGATAGAAAGGAGACTTAACAAAACAAAATAAAACCACAATTCAGTTTTTGTACCCAGTAAAGAGGTGGGTAAAATTCCAGGCTTATGAACCCTTTAATTTGTAGCCACAGAACTCGTTATCAAAGGAGAGCTCAGGAAGTAGAAGTTAGTGAAATTGATAAAAGCACAGTTGCCCTGGTTGAAATGACAGGTGGGGAGTGGGTGGGTGAGTGGCTGCCCAGTGGCCTGGGGAGGCTCATGAAGCCTCCTTCCAACATAGTTGGAAAGCTATGGAAATGGTCCAGAGGGCCTGTGAATCATCATGTTCTGACCCTCCAGATGAACCCTGAAGGAAATGAGTGTGAAGTTGGAAAGGAGCAAGGACCAGCTCATGACCCTGTGGCCATGAACTCCTAGAAGATCCACAGAAGCCCTGTTCTACCAGGAGGATCCTCATTGCCCAATACGTCAGTTTTTGGTGGCTTTCAGGAGTTGGAGCATGTTTGTGAGGAGGAAAAAGGGGTTGCTGTCTGAACTGTGGTCAGTAGACCTGAGAGGCCCCGACTAGTCCAGAGACTGCTGGACTTGGCTGAGTGTGTTCACGTGAGACCGTTCGGAAGGCTATTTCAGATAACTGGTTAGAACGGACACTGAGTTGGAGGGACCCCAGGAGGAAATGGGAGGATGTGGGGGTGGTCTTTTTGACATATTTTCCTAGTGCTCCCTCCCTAGAAACCATCAGCCTGTTGTGTTCCAAGCCCCCAGCCGAGTCTTGGGATTCCAGATCTAAGCTAATGTCAACCCTATCCTGGTTTCTTCCCCTTGAAAGGAAGTGTTGGCAGCTCAGTGTTTGTCCCTTCCTCTTTCCGAAGAGCCTTCTGCCTCCCTCCACTAATGCCGAGAGTTGAAGAGAAACGGCATTATAGCAACTGAGAAGGTACCGATGAGAAGTTGGAGAGCTATGCCTCTCAGGCTGGGGATAAGCAAGTACAGAGAAATAAGGCTGGACATTATTCTGGGGCTTTGTGAGCTGCCTGCTCTTTTTATTGGAAATAGCTGCCCGTACATGAAGCCAATCACAGATTTGATTTCAAAGATGGAGCATAGCTGATATTTTGTTCTGAGGGCAGCCAGCTCCCTTTTCAGCAACTGGAGTAGAGTAGAAGAGAGTCTTGTCTACTTGAAGGAAAAGACCCTACAGGTAGGTCCTCCTGGCTGAGTAAGGACAAAGACAAAGCCCACGACTGCATGCTCAGTACTGAGGGACGTAGTCCTTCCCTTCCAGTTTATAGTCTTGTCTTACGTTGGAGACAAAGAGGAACCATGGAGGCAGAAACACCATGGTGCTGAAGAGAAGCTGGGGTGTGCTGTGTGAGAGCTTAACTGAGGCTCCTTCTCTGATAGTATCTGTGCCTGATCTTCATTTCTACAAGTTCAGTTTTTCTAGCTGTGTCCCCAGACTGTCCACATCTGGACCTTTCCTTCATAGTCAGTAGCTCGTGTTTGGTTATTTGATCCTGTTTCAGCTGAAAGCATGAGTGTGACTTTTGCTTTTTAGCAGATTATTCATTCTTTGTCACAGAACCGTTGATTATCTGGATCAGCATTCTGAGCTGTGGCTACTTCTTCACAGCTTGTTCTTTGGTGGAATGTCTGTGTTGATGCTGATGAGGTTCTTTGCCCAAGTATGGTTAGGCCTGCAGCTCCAGGTGTCAGATGGAGGCTTGCCTCTGATTGGCCCACCCAAGCTGGGACTCTAGGTTCCTGCAACCACAAGGAAATGAATGACCACGTGTAGTTGATGGGTTTTGCCACTAGGTGGAATCATTTATTCTTGTTGGCTTTTACGCAAAGGTCCCTGGACTCGGAGGGGGCTTATTGGAGATTTTGAAGCTGTGCCATCATTTGTTCAACCAAATCATGTTTTAGAGCATGGCTTAAAAGTAAATTTTAACTGTTAAGTATCAGAGGGTGTGTGTGTGTGTGTGTGTGTGTGTGTGTGTGTGTGTGTGTCTGTGTGTGTGTGTGTGTATGCATGAGCATATATGAGGAGTCTAGAGGTCAACACAAGATACCTCTGTCAGTCACTTCTTTGCCCGGTTTTTGAGACAGGGTTTCTCACTGACCCTGGAGCTTACCAATTGGCTAGTCTGGTTGGCCAGCACGCCCCAGGGAACCTCCTGTCCCCAGCACTGGCATTACGGGCACCTGGCATTTTGTGTGCGATGGGGAGCCACGCTTCAGTTCCTGTGTTAGGGGGCAAGTTCCTTACTGCCTGAGCCATCTCCCCCAGTGCAGGTATCAGAGGTTTGTTATGCGAAATAAACATTTGAGTTCTACATCCGATATAATATCCATATTATCTTTAAAAAAGCCTTCACTTCAGAGCAGAGAGTACTGATGCTTATGCTCAGCCGGCTTTCTCTATTTTATACAGTCAGGGAGGACACAGTCTAGGGATGGTGTCACCCACAGCATGCAGGTCTTCTTACTCCAAGTGACGTCATTGACATAACGTCTCACAGGCTTGCCCAGAGGCCCGTGAGTCTCAGTTGCGTCAAGTTGGCCGTTCGCAGTAACCCTCACACCTGTGGTGTTTTTGTGATATCATGTCCTTGGGTCTCATTTGCTGTGCCTCCCTTTCTTTCTTGCCCCTAATCCCCGCTTCGTTAACTCCTCTATTTGTACTTTTACACCTTTTCTTTAAACAAAACTGAACTAAATTCTACATATGAAACAAAACATATTTTTTTTTTTTTTGGAATCTGGTTTATTTCACTTAATATGGTCTCTAGTTTTGTTTTCCTGCAAAGGACATAATTCTTCTTTGTAGCAAAATACTACTTCATTTTGGACTTGGCACCTCATTCATTCATGCATGGACACATGCCTAGGCCTCCGTAACCTGGATTTTGTGAAGAGTGGCTTGAGGATCAAGGTGGGGAGGTGTCATCATATAGTGGTTCTCTTCTTAGGTTTTGGGAGAACCTCTACAGTGGTTTCCACAGTGTCCTCACTGATTTCCTTTCCCACCAGAGGTGTGCCACATTGTCACCAGCATTTGGGTTTTGTTTCTTGATGGTAGCCCTTCTGTTGGAATACCATCATCCATCCTTTTAGCTGTGTGTGGCTTTGCCAGTGGAGTGAGTTTCTAGCAGGAAGCGAACAGCTCAATCTTAATTTGGAAACCATCCAGCCAGTTCTAGTGTTTTTACCTGGCAAGTTATGGTCTTTAGATTTAGGCGACTGTTGAAAGGTTGAACCGACTTCTTCAATTTATTCTTATTCAGGTTTGATGTTTTACTGAGTTAGTAATATTTGGACCTACCCCAATTTATGTTTGTTAATCTGCCCTTGTAAGAATGGTTCTTCATAAGCTCTTATGCTCCTGTCTACATCTTCTTGGTGTAGAATTCCTGTCAGTGGTTTATAACACACATGGATTTAACAGTTATGAATGGCTTTAGTTTCAGTCTTATCAGTAAAAGCCCTGAGTTCTTCAGTTTTAAGGTATAACTTTTTGAATAAAGTAACCTTGCCTGGCAGTTACTTTGTTTGGGGGATTAAAAGCTACCAGTTTATACTCTGCTGGGTTTAACAGTTTTTGTGGACAGGTTTGCTATTGTTTGAATGTGTTTATGTTTGTAAGCAGCTTGCAATCTCTCGATTGCAGCTCTCAATATTCTTGCTTTGTTCTGTTTTCTTGGCATTTTAACTATATGATGTGGAGGGATCTTTAAGGACTAATGTTTGGATGGCCATTTCTTTCCTCAGATATATAGATATTTCTGCTATAATTTTAAAAGATTTTTAAAAATGTATGTATATGGGTGTGTCTGAGTGCTGTGTGCATGTGTGTGGCCACGAGAGGCCATCAGATCCCCTGGAGCTGCGGTCATAGGTGGCTGTGAGCTGCCTGACACAGGGGCTGGGGACCAAACTCTGGTCCTCTGGAAAAGTGGCCAGTGCTCTTACCCTCGGGCCCATCTCTCCAGCCCCTCCTTGAATAGCTTTTCTTTGTGTTTTGACTGTGTCTTAGTTCCGTTTTCTGCACTATAGATTTGTAGATTTGGTCTGTTAATTGTGTCCCTGAGGCCTTAGTTGTTATGGTCATACTTACAGTTTAGTTTTTAAATTGTTTGTGAATGCTGTAGGCCCTCTGATAGTCTTTCTGCACATAGTCTAGTATGTGGCTGGTGTTTTCCACTGTGCTGTTTCCTTTTTCTTTAAGCTCCCCATTTCCAAGATTTGCTTGGTATTTTTCTTCCAGAATCTGTCTCTGCATTTGTATTTGAAGTTGTTGAATTTCTTACCCAAATCCTTGATTGACTTATATGTTTCACCTGTCTATTTACTTGACTCTTCTTTGAGGTTCCATGATGTTGAAAACTAGACCCAGGCTGGGCGGTGGTGGCACACGCCTTTAGTTCCAGCACTCAGGAGGCAGAGGCAGGCGGATCTCTTGTGTGTTCGAGGCCAGCCTGGTCTCCAAAGCGAGTTCCAGGAAAGGAGCAAAGCTACACAGAGAAACCCTGTCTCAAAAAACCAAAAAAAAAAAAAAAAAGAAAGAAAGAAAAGAAAAGAAAAGAAAAGAAAAAGAAAACTAGACCTGAATTCTTTGTCTAGCATTTCATGTATTTCATTACCTTGGACTCAGTTACTGAGGTTACAGATGTTTGGAGGAGTCATGTGACCTTGCTTTCTCACATTGCATTTCTGTGTTGCAGTTATGCATCTGTTGGTGTTGCAGTTATGCATCTGTTGGGATGGCTCTATCCTACTTTCTTACATGGGAGTGTTCTTAGTGAGCAGCCTTCTCTCGTGGGCTCAGTCCCCACTCCCTCTGGGGAGGAGAAAGCTTGCTGCTGCCATGAGGTGTCCAGTGTGGGAGGAGCCAGTGGGCGCTCAAGGCCTCACTCTGAAGCTTGTAAATCATTGGTGAGAGAAATGGAAGAAGACCTGGCTGAAGGGAGAAGCCATGCTCAGTAGCCGGAGCACTCACTATTATGAAAACATCAGCTTCCCCCAGAGTGATTATACAAAATCACGACTAGAAATCCAACACTTTTTCTTTTTTCCTTTTTTCCCTTTCTTTCTTTTCCTTTTTTCCTTTTCTTCCCTTTCTTTTCTTCAGGGTGAAAAAAAAAAAGATGGCCATTTTAAACTTCACATGAAAATGCAAAGGACCTAGCTGGGTGTACCAGCACTTGAGAGGCCAAGCTAGGAGGACCTCAGCAACTTGGAGACAGGTCTAGGCTCCATACGGAGCTCTAGATTGGCCTGGGTCACGGTGTGACATCCTGTTTCAAAAATAAAACAAACAAAATGGGAAATGCAAAGGACTAAAAATGGCCAACAAGATTTTGAATAGGGATGAAGTAGGAACACTTACATTTATCTGATTTCAAGATTATGTGAGAAGTAGTAATCAAGCAAGTGGGTTATTGGATGGAGATAGCTCAGAGGCTAGAGTCCAGAAGGAGACTTACACATCTGTAGCCATGTGTTTTTCAAAAGGCTCACACTAAATACGAAAGACAGGTACAAAAGCTTGCGTATATGTGGTACTATCTATAGAAAATAGTGGGGCCATAGTAATGGTAAGTAGTCAGTGTTGCTGGGAGCTTGGTGTGACTTACTTGACTGTAAGGAGACACGGGGACCATTTCTGGGGGCGGTGGAAATGCTATATGTTGTGACTTTGGTGGTAATTATAGGGTTTGTTTATTTGTCAAAGTGTTACAGGTGTGTGTGTGTGTGTGTGTGTGTGTGTGTGTGTGTGTGTGTGTTTACATATAGTCTCCCATCTGAGTACAAATCAGGCCCCAACCCTGCTTAACTTCAGATGAGACTGGGCATGCTTAAGGTGGTATGGTTGTAGACAGCATACCATCTCGTACAGTGAAGACTAGCCTCAAACTTACTATTATAGTAAGGATAACCTTGAACTGTTGATCCTCCTGCCTGCACTTCCTGGGGTTACAGGTGCATTATACCCAATTTGTTTGTCAAAACATATTAATACAGTTTGGTTTGAGCATCCATGTAGCTTAGAGGTCGAGTCTTTGGTTAGCGTAACCCTGAAGCTCTGGTCTGATCTTCACCACCATCGAAACCGAACAGACCAAAACAGATGGATACCTTTCTTTGGAGACAAATGATAATAAAATGCCAGCACATTGTAAGCGTCTCAGTTTGAGACCATCTAATTGTGAAGGCTGCTCACTTGAGCATCAGTGATGGTTTCTGCCCATAGTTGAGGAGGGCAGTGCCTAGGCACTTGGCCAGCAATTCAGACTACCCAGTTTCCATGATCAATTCCAGCACAGTTGGGCATGCTGCTTCACCTCCCTGAGTCTGGTTTGTGAACTCACACTGTGTTAGTGCTTGCTGTCATGACTCAAATAAATTATTTAAAGTACTGAGAACATTTCCTGGTACATTGTGAGCTACCTGTAAACATCCACAATTATGTATTACCCTCTGATGATGATGATTTTTTTTTAACATTTACAAAATTGATGTTTTTAATTGACTTGTTGCTAGAAGAGATATGGGATTGCATCTAAACAAAGTCGGGGTGACAAGAGTGAAGATAGGAAGTTGCGTGAGATGCCCAGAGTCCCCAGATCTGTGACTAGCCGTGAGCTGGAAGCCTGGCCATGCGGCTCGCAGTTCAGCTCTTTGACCAGGGGTTACAGTGTTTGCATTTTAACATAAGCTGTGGGGACTTACCATGCAGCTGCCATTTCAACCACCCCACTGTGTGCTTTTCTACAGAGCCGTCCCGAGCTGCAGCTGTAGAAGACTTGCCCCACCACCAGCATGAGTTCTGGTAAGTCGTTTCAGACCCTCTCTTTCTCTTGTCGGAGCTACAGAACTGGGTGGTTTACTGAGATGTCCACATGCCTTAAGGTCCTCAACAGCAACACCACTACTTACATTGCAGATGATTTTTTCAACCCACACCTATGAAGAACTCTGCCATACACTGTGTATGTCACGCCTATCTTACAAGAGCCCCCTTTCCTTTTAGTGGCATATAATCAACATACAATAAGCTGCAGTTATTTCAAGTAGATGTTTGATAAAATTTGGCATATTTCTATACCTTAGTCGTATTTCTTAACCTAGATGATTGACGCAAAATACACAATTTAATCATAATCTTCCCCGGATGGGGATTAACCCAACACTTCCTTTATCCGGCTTGCAGAACAGCTCACTTATGCTTTCAAGAATCCAGATCTAAATAAATTAAGGTTTCAAGTATTTTTAGTCTTGGACTGGGATTGAAAGCTTGGAGTGGGGAAGAGAGAATGGGGACAGGTCCCTGCGCCTTATGCAGCTGAGACTTGTCAGTGTCCAGCCTGGAGACGTTTCCTTCCTGGAATTAGTTCCACCTTGGCCTCCTGCACCTGCAGGTGGGGATGGGAGGCAGGGGGCCACGTGAGTATCTCATTCAGGGCCCTTCTAATCCTGCACCATGGTGAGGGTATTTTTGGAGGCCCCTACAGATTCAAAGGCCTTTTCCACTTCTTTACATACAGTGCTCATTTAGCCAAGTCCTGGGCTGTGTGGGACTGTGTGTGATGAGGCCTGCGAGGGCCTGGGGGTGGAGCAGCTCAAGGCAGCACCCTTCCTCATACACCTCTTGTGCAGCTTGAGCCTGTGCTGGGTGTGCCTTTGTGTTTCCTCTGTGAAGTGAGCATGGTAATAGCACTGCTCCATTGGCATTTGTCTTAGACCGAGTGGAGCAGAGCTCTTAACGTATTGAGCACCATGCCTACGCAAGTGGCGTCCTGCTGGTCTTAGCCCAGAATTCCTCCTTGCAAAGTGAGGTCTCTGGTTTGCCTTGGGCCCCTTTGATGTTTTTTTCTGTGCCAAAGCAGACACGGGTGCTGTTTACTGACGCAGTTCCTATTGTCGATTTGCCTTTCAGTTAGTTCTTTTGTTTTTAGACGCAGTGTCAGAGAGCCCCGATGGCCTTGTATGCTCTGTGTAGGCAAGGATGACCTGGAACTCCTAATCATCCTGCCTCTGTTTCCTGAGTGCCGAAGTTACATGTGTGTGACACCAGTCCACATTATGTGGTGCTGGAGGTGGAACCCAGGGCCTTACACCTGTTAGCAGTGGTTTTGACAGATGCGCCATGTCCCCAGTCCTGCCTTTTGGTTTTTGTCGTCATTTATAACAGGCTGGGCCCTTTTTCCCATTTCCTTTTAAAAACAAACAAACAAACAAACACTTTGCTCTTCTAAGCCAGCGTTGCTACTCCTGACAGTTTTAAAGTCAGGAAGAGGCCAGGTGAGGGTGTACCAATGCCCAAGGTGCACCAGGATGCCCTTCCTCCCCTGAATCTCTCAGACAGGTGCTGTAAGGGAACTTTACCCAGGGGCCCAAAATCCTAGGCCTTTTGACCTAGTAATCTGTCTTGGGAATTTCTATATTAATTCCAAGGAAACAAAAATACTACCATGAAGGTGGGGTGTGAGAAGCAGTACACTGTGTGTTTACTTGCTATTGAAAGTGATCAGTGGGAGGAGAGTCGCTACATGGAAAATATTGGTTGCATCTTTAGTGGAAAGAACGGCAGTAAAACAATGTATTGTTGTTATTTCAGTTGCTCGTGGGCTGCCACTCTCTGAGGGAATCACTGCCCTTGCAGTGGCTTGTTTCATTCTCCTGGAAAGCATCTCCCTCCACCCCCAAGGCTGGGCCTGGCTTGCTGCCTCTGAGATACAGATGGGGAAACTGAGCTTCAAGGAATTAGTCACCTGCGTGGGGTTGCCAACTCGTGTGGAGTGGAGGCAGACATGGGCTGCTGTACAGCGGCGTAATTGCTGCAAAAGCTGAGCTTTATTTGATTGTTAATTACTAAACACCAAATGCTTATTCCAGTTTGGTTGTTATGGTTAATTAAAAAAAGGAAAGGGGGAAGGGAGGAATGTGGGCCTGGTGGTAACTCACAGGCAGCCTCCCCCCTAAGTGGGCTCAAGACAAGGCCAGCAGTCAGAAGGACGTGATCAAGGGGACTCGGTCAGGTGCATGGGGACAGGGCGGCAAAAGAGCGTGCAGTGGGATGCTGGAGCTTGCCTTTCCTTTTCTTAGAACTCCTCTTCTTCCATCCATTCTTGAAATGAGGGTTCAAGAGAGATTTAACATCCCAGAGAGCGAGCCTTTGTCTGCAGGCTGTTGTGAGCCACAGCCGCATGCATCCTGGGCAGTCCCGGCCGGCCGCTGTAGGGGAGGGCCTGCTCAGGTGCTGTAGAGGCCGTAGCCTGGCTGTCCCGTGACGAGTGTTTATCAGATGCTCAACCCTTGGATAGGCTGGTTATTAAGAGCCTCATTGTGACTTAGTTTTAGCCAGGTTTGCTAGTAGGGTGTGAAGTGGGTTGTAGGCCCAGGGTTTGCGGAAATACATAGCAAGTCAGGAAACAAAAAGCTTATCTTAGCTGGGGAAGAAGATGGGTTGGAAGTGGGGCAGTTCAATCTCAGCTTAGTGATTGTTGGTAGGCTTGGCCTGTTGAGCCTCAATTATCTTATCAATAGAATTGCAGTTCCTAACTCCGGCTCCCAAGGACTGGACCTAAGAAAACAGCAAAATAGTAATCGTGGGTACTCAGCATGGACTAGCAATCCTGGCAAAGCATGTTTAAAGAACTGTAGTTATGATTATGTTTGTAGCTTTGTTGGCATTTTGCTGTTTGGGTTCTTTCAAGCACATTGGCCACATACCCTGGGGTGGCATGGTCTTCCCACCCTCTGTTCTTCCCTGGACTGTCTCCAAGTTCCCCAAAGTGATAGATGGAGAACCTACTAGACAGGAGGGGCTCAGTGTTGTCTGCTGCCGAGCAGAGCTCAGGAAAGTCTGAAGTGACACTGAGGTGTGGTGGTCAAGGTGAGGGCTGAGGGCTTTGTAGCCAAGGTCTACAGATGAAAATCTCTCACGTACTCAGAGTTGAGAGCAGGCAGGAAGCACTGGACTGTAGCGTGTAGATGAGGCTTCAGTAGAAAAGGAGGATGGAAGGAGTGGTTAGGACACCAGGAGACACCATGGCCATCTCTGGGACAGCCACACAAGATTCTAGACTGGTAAAGAGGGGCACTGTAAAGGCACTTGATAGGAACAACAGCTTGTCTTTGACAAGTAGAACTTGGGGTGCCATTTAGACACTTTTTAAATGTCAAGGAAGCCACTCCAGGGAAGCAATAGCATTTGTATCCCCCACAACACACTTCCTATCCCCAGATAGCTTTTGCATCCTGCCTGATTCAGGCCTTCAGAACTCTCTCCCATGCACCCTAGGGGACTTGTCCCAGGTCTGAGGAAGCTGATAGGATGTGTGTGGATAGAGCCCTTCTGTTGGAGCAGAATGCCTCAGCTTTATCCCCACCTCATACCACATGGTACTCTGATTGTTGAGCAAGCATGGTCACAAACCTTCTGTTCATCTTTCTTTCAGAATGTGATGTTGGAAGCTCTAAAACTGTTGTGAATGGCTTGGTACCTGGCGGCCATGGGCAAGACAAAGGTAAGGCTTTTGAAGAGAAGCCTGGCTTGGTATCAGAAAGCATTTCTAGAAGATGCAGGACACGCTGGGTAGGGGCCATTCCCACCTTTCTGGGGAAGACATCATTGGCTTTATCTTAGGAGGCCTAGTTCCCATGGTAGTTTTCTGAGACCCGAGCTGTGGTCCTGCTCTTCAGGGGTCTGAAGCTGTCTTTTTCCAGCTGTGGGATGATGTGCTCACAAGGATGCTGAGGTGACAGATTAGATAGATGGTGCCAGGTGTCATGCCTGGCACATACGGCACTCAGTGGCCGGAAGTTACCTATATATGGCATGCTACCTTCACTTGTCATGAATAGGAACACACCCACAGTCCTATGAAAGAAATTATTTTAGTGTCTTTAGTTTTATGTATATCCTCTCAAATTTTTAACCCCCCCCCCCCCGTGCTGGCAGATTCAGTCAAGAAAGAGCATTGTACATGTGGACAAGCACTTTCCCACTAAGCGGCCTTCTCAGTCCTCATATTTTTACTTTAGAAATTCTGTAGCTGGAGAGTTTTCTCTCCGGGTCCCGCCAAGGCCCTGCAGTCCCTTAGCCCACTTATAAAATAAACATACAGACGATTATATTATTTAAAGTGCTTGGGCATTAGCTCAGGCCTATCATTGTCTAGCTCTTGCTCTTATATTCAGCCCATTTCTATTAATCTATACTTCGCCACGTGGCTCGTGGCTTACTGGTACCTTACATCTTCCTTGTCCTGGCGGTGGCTCCAGGCAGTGTCCCCATCTCTGCCTTCCTGTTCCCTCAATTCTCCTCTCTGTTAGTCCCGCCTATACTTCCTGTCTGGCTACTGGCCAATAGTGTTTTATTTATACAGAGCGATATCCACAGCAAAATTCTTCCAAATGGGCGATAGAAATGTGAATGAGTGGTGTGGTAAGAAGACGTTTGAGAGGGACTGGAGAGATGGCTCAATGGTCAAGAGCACTGGCTGCTCTTCCAGAGGTCCTGAGTTCAAGTTCCAGCAACTACATGGTGGCTCACAACCATCTTTAGTGAGACCCAATGCCCTCTTCTGGCAGAAAGGTGTACATACAGATAGAGCACCTCATATATTAAATAAATAAATAAATCTTAAAAAAAAAAAAGACGACTGAGAGCTAGGCAGCCCACTTCCGGGCCCCTCTCAGTTGCTCCGTCTTAGCTACTGAGGACTTCCATTTTTCTCTTCTACTTAATAAATCCTCTTTGCGTTAAGAAACGAAGACGATCTTGAGGTCCTGTTTTCCCAGGATACTCTCACCCCAGCCTGACGTCAGTGTTGTGCAGTACGAGGTGACAGGAAGCAAGTTGGAGTAATTAGATAAACTTAGTTCCAGCTCTGCCTGTGAAAAACAGACATGCAGGGGGCCCTTTCATCTCTGCAGGTGCGAGTTCTCTTATCTACACAAGAAGGGAGTTTGAGCGCACTGTTTATTTCTGCATCCTATCCTGAGCTCCAGTGATTCCTTGAACACTCATCTGTCTGTGTTCTACAGTATCCATGAAGAAAGGCTAAAATCCTAGCATGGAGCATTGAAGTAAAATAATAATAATAATAATAATAATAATAATAATAATGATGCAGCATTTCCCAAAGTGTAATTTCAGAGTTTGCCATGTTTAGCCTTTGTAGTTTTCATCAAATGCATCCAGATACTCCCTTTGAGAAGGCAAGATGTTCACTCAAAAGGAACCCCCTTGGAGAGAGAAGGCAGAGGGCAGAGATGGGGAGTAGGAGTCTGGTGGCATAAGGCTGAGGTCTTCGGAGACAGGAGGTCAGTGCTGTCTTGCTCCCCACCTCCCTGGCTTGCCTCCCTCCTCCACTGTGTAGTTCATGTGGGCTATGTTCTTGGGATCTTGGCCTATCTCGGCTGTCTTGTACTTAGAGATTATGGAGGGACAGGGCTGTGGGAAGGCTGCAAGGGGATGTTTAAACCAGGAGCATGGGAGGGACTTTTGAAATCTTGGGAACAGCCTGCAAGGGGGTGTTTAAACCAGGAGCATGGGAGGGACTTTTGAAATCTTGGGACTACCAGCTCCACTCTTTAAATCTGTTTATAGGAGAACCTTAAGAGTTTTTGTTTGTTTGTTTGTTTTGTTTTGTTTTTTTGGGTAGTGATGGTTTCCCTCTGCCTTAACAAGACTCACCTTTGGTAGGAAACAAGGAGACAGGTTTAAAGGTTTAAAGATCATCAGAGTGGCTTGCTAAGGTCACCAAGCCAGATAACTTAACTTCTCTGCACTTAAGAACAGAGTGACTGAGTGGTTGTCTTAGCCTCTTACTTCTTCCTCTGAAAATGGCACCCCAAATCTGCCCCCGCTCCAACACAGTCTCCCAAATGATTGTAAGGTAGTTAACAGGATTCCTGTGAAAGTTCATTCTATCTAGATATGTGCGGAATTGTCACTTTTGACTTAGTTATTGCAGACATACACTCCGTGCCTGCCATATGCCTTCCAAAGCAGCAACATGATGGGCAGGAGGGGGCACTGTCCAGTGTGAAGGTGCCTCCCATCCTCCTTCCTGCCTCCTTGACAATCCCAGTCATGTTATGCTGAGTCAATAGTCTCTTATTTCCAAGCAGTCCTACCCATTGGGCACAGTCCATTGGAGTCTCTTTGGCACCATAGCACATCTTTCTTTCTTTGCTGCCATTAAAGAGAAGGAGTGAAGGAGGCCTCACAAGAGATTTGGGGATGGGCCTACCATTGAGCTGGGGGTCTAGGGAGGCAAGGAGCAGGGTCTCAGCATCCAGCACTGTGTACTGTGCTGCTGCCCAGAGCCTTAATCATCCACTTGGACACTTGACGCCTCTTTTCCAGGAAAGGGTGGGCTTGAGCAAGACCATCTGTTTCCCAACAGATGGGGCTTCTGATTTGCCTGAGGTCAGAGGGTAATGACTGTCAGAGCAGGCACAGGATCCTAAAAGGTATGATTTGGGAGAGGCAACTGTGAGGGCTGAAGGGACCAGGCAATCTACGAGAATGTTCCTCTTGTTGCTGTGGTCACCTACAGCCATGACCCTGTCCTCAAAGCCTAGCAGATGACCCACTATCGCCAGGGGACACCTTGTACTCTGATGGCGTCCCCTTCCTCTGCTTGCCAGGCCATCTGTGTCTCTGTAAGTCTCTTTGTCCAGAGCCTTGGCAAGCTCCTGGTGTGCCAGGAGGCGCCGATAAACACTGACCAACTCTATTTGAGTGATGGTTGGAGAAAGGCTTCTGCCGTCTTGGCCCAGAACCCTAAAGAAAGAAAGCAGGCTATTTTTAATGGCTGCATCTACTGCTCTTTGCATTGTTCTTTGAGCGTGGGCAACTTCCTTCTATTGTCTCTGCACGGTTCCTCGACTTGCCTGAGTGTCTCCCAAATGTTCTTTCTAGATGCACCGTTTACCCTTTTGTGTTTTCAGCAACTGCCGACCCTTTCCGCGCTCGTTCTGTTTCTGCTGTTAAAATAATTCCCGTGAAGACAGTGAAAAGCCCTTCAGGGCTAGTACTCTCTCCAGGTATCTCTCTTTGGGGCTGTTTCTATTGTCGACCATTGCATGGTTTCTTCTCTTCTTTGCTTCTAACACCATGCTGTGAGCCTTAACCCTTGCATGTTTGGAAGGCATTTCCTTCCCCTAAGTTGTTTCCTTTCTCCGTGTGTGTGTGTGTGTGTGTGTGTGTGTGTGTGTGTGTGTGTGTGTG